>JAOEGS010019451.1:0-22094 GCA_025447755.1 Corythornis vintsioides | reverse complement strand
AGGGGGGTTGGACTAGATGATCTTCTAGGTCCCTTCCAACCCCTAATATCTATGAATCTATGAATCTATGAAGGTGTCTCACAAGACACCACTTTTGCTCTGTAATCTTTCTCATCTGGAAGTCTGGAATTTATTGAAATCAAAAGATAAGATGTGAAATTGGATTCAGAGTCAGGGGAAACTTTTCCAAAGATTTGCTATTTTGCTGTCAAATGGTTACATAACTCTTAACTAGAACTCCTTTATATTATTAGAGAGATAGACAAAAGTGATTGAATTTCCATGTGATAGGAGAGACATAGAATAATAATAGAATAGTTTGTCTGGAAGACACCTTCAAGATTATCAAGTCCAACCCTCTTCCCAGACCTATCAAAAACCACTAAACCATGTCCTTATGCACATCTACCCGTCTCTTAAACACATCCAGGGATGATGACTCCACCACCTCCCTGGGCAGAGAATTCCAATGCCTAACAACCCCTTCAGTAAAGAAATTCTTCCTAATATCCAGCCTGTAGGTTCTCTCTTCTGCTCATTCAGTACCTAAAGAATGTTGTCAGGAGGATATGTTCATGGTACCAAACAGATAAATTGAAGCTGTGAAAAAATAAACAAACAAAAATAGCAAACAACTATGAAAGTTGAAAAACATAAAGGACTATCACACATAAATATTAATAGCTAGCTATACTAACACAATCCTTAAATGAAGTTTGTGTTAAAGTCTTTTGCAAAATAGATAGCACTGATGTTTGGTTTGTGTTTGCCCAATATGCTTTATAAAGTTGTCCATTAAGATTCTTGGATTATTTATCCCATACATTAGTAAATTTTTTAAAATGAGGCATTTGAGTTTAGGTAGAACAGTAAAAAATACTAAGAAAAGGTAACAGTAAATAAAAGAGCATTTGATTTTAGACACTCATTTGATAACAACTTAAATTCCAAAAAAAAAACCAAAACAGAAAAAGCTATGTATGTACATATCTTCTGATCTTTACAGATACCAGCCTTGGTTCATTACACTGTCTTACATGTGCTTACTTTCCTTTTTGAACTTAACAACAAACTACAAAAGTTACTATGAAACTGCACATTACTATTTGTTTGTTGCTATCAAACCTGACAGGAGATTTTGACATATAGAACATTCATGATTTTTTTATTTAACATATTCTTATTCCTTTAGTTTCTGTGATTTCTCACACTTTACTTCATAAATAATTAATTTTTTTAGTGAGAAGCATGCAAACTTGTCATACCTGAGGACAGCATTGCTTTGTTTACAAATATTTTTAAAAGAGTAATTTAAATTTGTCCTAGTAAAGTATCATATGTTTCTTATCTACTAACAATGGTATTCTTATCAAGTTGTGCAGTCATTAGGACAACTTAGAAGTAGCATGCCTCTGTGTTATCTGTTATTATGATGATAACTGTTAGTTATTAGTATTGCATCTATAATGTATTCCCTGGGGGCACTCTATAACTGAGATTACTACTTTCAAAAGTTTAATCACTTGAAGATCTTTTGACACAAAACAATATAATTACCTAATTAAAAGGTGAGGCATTTCAGTATTTAATACTTCTCTTTGTCAAAAATAGTGGGAATGTCCCTCATTTTAGATACTTTTCTGTAGAGTGACTAAGGCAATGATAAAATAAGCCCTCTAAAATCAGATAGCTCCCCAAGAGTCCTCTTTACAGAACGCCTGAATGCAGCAGAGAAATCCATTGCTGGACCAAGGAGTGCTCATTGTGGGAACATTCCTCTGCTGCTCCTGATGCACATACATACTTCAGCTTCAGTGAAGTCATCTGGGACCTCAGCTAATGGTTATAAGGCAACTATTTCATGTGCTCATGTTGTTTCTGTGACACAGCTGTAATTTCAACCCAGGAAAGTTTTCCTAGGCCCTCTTTGTTTCATGAACAGAAAAACAAGGTAACTATGAAACTTTTGGCCGCTCTTCTGTCAGAACTCTCTCTTAATTTTCATGTTTTTAGATGTCACCTGCTGACAGGCTTTAAGAAGTTTATCTAAGAACAGTTTGTGTCAAAATAAGTATCCATTGATGTGCTTCTGATGATGTGCTTTTAATGCAAGTGTACAGTTATTCTATGCACAGTGTTTATTTCATACAATGCTCTTACATCGTAGGTCAAAAAAATAATCTAAACATGTTAGAAATGCTGCATATTAACTGAGTTCATTGAATAACATGATTATGAAAGCTAATCTTTCAGCTGGGATAGAAAAGAGATGTAGGTGAATATATTTTACCCCTTTATTTTGCCACTTCATTAATTGTTTTTCCCTTATGAATGCACTTTTTAGGACCATTTTTTGCTTGGCTCTTTGAATCAGTATTTGACTGAATGCAAAGTAGATGGTAAAAATTACCAATATAGAAAAAAAAGCTATTTGCTTTAGTGTTACTGGGGTCACAAGATACAGCGTATGAGAGAATCAAGCTTTTCAGTCTTGCTTACTAGATAAGAAAGGCTGGCTTCTCATAGGAAAACCTGTTCTACCAGCTCAACTACACCTTTTCTCCCTTATTTCTACATTATCTCTATTTAGCTAAATTGACTATTGAAGAGAACCTGGTCAAATAAAACAAACCAACCGAGACCCTTGAATATTACTTGCATCTAAATTAATTTAATCTGGCTATCTGAGCAGGTTTATCTAGTTAGAAGTCAGGATAAGCACCATGACTTTACCCAGCCAATCAAGACTAAAGACCACTGTTCACATGAAAAGGATGTTCAATGAATGTATTCATCGCTATTTTAGCAGCAGCTCTGCAACCCTCATGTGCTATACAAACAAATTAGAAAAGAGAGGCAAACCAAAATAAGAGGCTATACAGAAAACACATTGTAAGTCTTTAATTATATTTCATTCCCAGTGACTGCAGACCTGGGTGAGGAAATGTTATAAGTGCAGGCCTTTCTCCTAGGATCCTACAGCTAAATATAAAGCTGCAGAGAGCTCTGCTCTTGAAACATCACAGCACCACAGCACAGATAATAATATCCTGGTGGTGGATAGTCTGTGGTGTTGTTCTTTTGGGTAATACTGTTCTCTTAAAACTCCAGTTTGTTAACCATGTGTGTGCAAGCAAACAGCACACACCACCCTTTACTTCAAAACTTTTTATCAGGGTTGCCACTAGCAAAAAGGTATTAGGGTTGCCAGTGCAGGTTAGCCCACATGTATCATGAATTCCAGAACATGAGAGGAGGTCTGAACAGCCATATGATTGCCAAAGGTTCCTGCCACAAAAAAAACCCCAACAAAACAATTACCATGCCTATCAAAAACTAGGTCAATAACCTTCTTGCCATGAGCTCCCATGAGCTCAAAACATTCTTCAACTTAATATATGTATATATTCTTTAAAATCAGTTGGTGATTGAACATATGATCCAAATACAGCACATCAAAGTGCTGCCTTAAATTTTACATGCTCATAGACTCCCCATAACCAAATCAGAGAAAACTGTCTCTTGGGAATGCACATAATTTCTGCAGAGATCATGTCCTGCTCTTCTAGTGCCTAGGTCATACACAATGTTCAGATTTAGCTAATCTGCCCATATTACAGGGAAAACACTGTGAACACCAAAGTGAAAATTCGTAGTCAAGGAAAAAAAAAAAGCTTCAGTTCAAGCCATACAACAAATGACTGTTGCCAAAGAAGGATAAGGTTCAACTGATTACTCATCAAGATCCCAGTGTAATTATACAGTGGGATCTTTCTGTGTTACATCTTATTAAATTGACATTACTTTTATCCTGTTGGATATGACACAAACTGCTATACATAGCAGCAGAATTAAAATATGACATTAAATTATGTAAATAAATAAATAAATAATTTTAGTGCTAGTGCTTCTGTTACCAAATTCATAACCTTGCTTCTGTTGCCCATTTTCCTTGCTGCCTAAACTATGTAACTCTTTCTTGGAGCCTTCTTCAAAGATATTTCAAGTGTTCTCTTTAGGTCAAAAATAAAAAAAAAAAAATCCTCTCTGTGACACTTTGAAATTAATAGGTGTAAGTTCTCAAAATATAACTTCTGGTTTTTTTGAAGGGCATGACAAACTGCAGGCAAAGCTGCTGAGATGGCACTAAACCTGTGTCTGAGGCTTGCTGGCTTGAGTGTCACATGCTGCCAAGCTGTTTCTAAGCAGAATTGTTTATACAGTAACAGCAGCTGAGATGTGAAACTCACATTAGATGACATCATTTTGAGGGATTTTTCTTCTGGGAATGGCATCTGAAGGCCTGGTATGTAAAACAAACAAACAAAAAAAGAAATCTGGAGAAAAAAAAATCAAATAAAATGTTGATGTAGTGTTCTTTTCCCTCTAAATGGAAAGAGTGGGAAACATGTTTCAACTCTTCATTACTGCAGATGAAGTATATAAAGATCAGAGCAGAAATTACAATCAGAATATACGAATTCAACTCTGGTTAGAGAAGTTAAAAGAAAAGATTTGTATTATGCAGGCATTACAAAGATTATTTTATTGCATAAATTACTTCATTTCTATTCTACTTGTATACATAATTTTGCCTCCAGCTACAGCATTTTACCTATGATGATGAAGTAATGTGTACATACCTAATGACTATTAGAAAGTCTGGAATTACACTGATATTATTGTCAAATTTTAAGAATGAGCTGAATAAATTACACTAAAAATATATATACAGAGATATCCTTTTCCAGAGATTTTTTTTCTAGAGGTAGATTTCTTCTCCCTATTCATCAGAACATTGACTACTTATGAACACTATGGATATAACATTCTTTTACAATTATAAATTAACAGTATTGATGCCTTCTATCTACCATATATCATATGATACCCACTGGTTATACATCCAAGGTGCATGAGAGGATGGTGGCCATGTCATCATGTGCATGTCTTCCAAAACTAACCAGTTTTCAGCTGAACTGTCCCTGTCATACTTTGCACAAGCCTTTAAAGGGAATATTGGCAGCTTGTCCTTCTCAAGTTATTGTCTTGTCCTATTTTTATGAGATTTTTTCAGGGCAGACACATATTGAGGATCAGAACTCATGCAGTCATTCTTAGTGGAATTAACTACTGGACTCTGTGCAAACACTGCAGCTGAGCTGTATTTTTTTTTGTTTTCTTGTTTGCAAAATAGGGCTCCTGTTTTAAATGGGACAAATAATGAGAGCTAGAAATAACAGACAGGAAAACTAATGAAGGGAAAGACCAATGAAAAGTTGACAAAATAATTAAATATTAAGGTTATGTGGTTATAGAGTTACAAGTTAATTGCACATTTGAATTCCCTGTAATCTTATATTTCAGAGGTCAAAGGTCTGCCTGTGTGACTAAGTTGAACGGAGAAAGGATGGAGGATATACCAGAAGAAAGGAAAAAAATAAACACTTTGGTACAACTTGTGGGAGAGTGACAGGAAAAAACAGAGTGAGAAAACATAAAATTATGGGACTGATATAATGAGAGGAGAGACCATCAGTTCATGCAGCCATAAGAATATGTGGGGGCACTAGTTTTCGCACTTGGAGGAGCATGAAATAACAGTTACCAGCATTGATGTAGGATCTTCATAAGCTCTGGAGCAAAAACATGACCATAGAACTATATAAACCACTGCTGACCTCCAGGAGAGAGATGCTCCTGTCTTTCCTCTCAATTGCTGCTGCCTGGGAGCCATGGCAGGGTAATACTGTGCTGAGGGAGGCTACACTTAAGAGATGATCCTACAGATCATAAACTCCATGAGGGAATGTGGCAGGCCAAGCTAACCCTGAAGCTCGGGTCTAGGACTGCCAGTGTAACAGCCAGTTCATGCTGGGTGAGCAGAGGGCTGGGGCACAAGGTGAAGAGATTGCATCTACAGAATTATTTATTATGCTCTGAAGCTATAAACAAACATGTGACAGCAAACGCATTCCAAATTTAAGTGCATTCATCATTATTATCAATAATGACTAAAATAATCCTTTGTGCTTCCAATTAGAGTGCAAATCTCATTTAAAAAATAAAAATAGTCCTGAAAACATGAGAATATTATAATTAATGTAGCTTCACACAAACCCTGTGAAGTAGGCACCCTTATCTGCACATTACAGAGGAGGAAACTTTGGTATGGAGAGATTGTGATTTGCCTAGGGCCAGGCAGGAAGCCCAGGGAACAGCTGAATAGAGCTCAAAGCTCCTGAATACCAACCCTCTGCTTCAGTCACAAGATCATTTTTCCTTTCCTTCATTTGGTAATTTTCAAAAGAATTAACTTGGCAAATCCATAGCTATGGATTCAAAAGTAACCTTCATGCCATCTCCCATCCGAGGGTGTTCAGAACTACATGGAAACAGAAGTCTGGTAAAGGAGGTTTTCTCTACTTTCTGTATATGTCAGGAGTGCAGATGAGTTAGGAATCTTAAGCATCAAACTAGGTAGTCTTTATAGGCACATACTATATAAAGAATCAGAAAAGGGTGCTGGAACAGACCCCAAACTTTTCCAGATGCATTTTAAGCCCTTAGCATGGATCTTTTTAGTTCTGTCTCTGGACCAAGACATGTTTAATCACTCCATGGAGGCTGTGCTGTTTTGCATAGGAGAGCTGACAAGCCCTGCCACAGAACACATGGTCATTCTGTGCTTGGGGCAATTGTCTAGAGGCTGGATAAAGTCCAGGATTCTTTCCACTAAGGCAAGACTCAAACATTGCTCACCCTAATGAGTGAATGCTTTCAACATATAATAATTTCTCAACAGGTGAAAATAGTCACTATCTTCCCTATTTTACCCGCAGTTTAATCTGACAGTCATTTTCAGAAAATTCTTATCACCTCAGATCTCATGGACAAGAAGGTGCAGGAAAGATTGATTCATCTTGCTTGTGAAAACCCTTCAGCGTAGGCTTGAGATGGGCACCCAGCTGCACAGCACTATAAATAGTCAGCAGCAATGCTCAGCCTCACAGCCGACACGAGGCACATCTCATCCGCCTGTTGCTGTTCTCAGAGCAGACTGCAGCTTAATGAGTTTGCACTGTGAGAATCATTGAGGTGCAGCCACTTTCCCTGACCATTTTGCCTGCTGGCAGCATCATCCCAGCAAGCTTTTACACATTCAGGTTCCTGAGCTAGTATTTCTACCCAGCACTGCAGTGTGGCAATTCCATGTGCCAAATTGTTTGAAGCCAGGCTGATGTTTTTGCCCATCACTGTGTTGCATGTATAGTAAGCTTAGACACGCAACTGGTATTACTGATAGAAGCACAAGTGCCTAGTTTCCAAGACTAAGAACATGTTTCTAAGACTAAGAACATGCAATGGACAGATTCCAAGAGTGTAATTTTAGATTTAATGGTCAACACTGCCAGTCTGATATCTCTGTCTTCTTGTGACCTAACTTGAAGCCTTTCACAGACCACTCTTAGAGGCACATCAGAGGTAGAAGAGTAAGAGTAGAAGTCTCTGTAGTGAGCTATATAGTTTTCTTGTACACTTCTTACATAAATATATAATTTCATACATATTTTTCTCCTTTAAAATTCTAATCCAAAAATGTCTTATTTGTATGCTCCTACTCTGATATATCACCACTGCTGACTGCTTGCTGTATCCCTCCAGCCAGCCAGTTTTATCATCCACCTATACTACTGACAATGTTACTTCAGCATCTCACTAATCTATCCATGTGCCTCTGTGCCCATAGTATCACAAAAATAAAGATAAACTGCTTATGCTGCATTTCCCATGTCCACATCTTTTAGTGAATAAGACTGTCAAGCTGGCTTGGCAGAAACTCAAATCAAGGACCTAGACCCCTTGATCTCTAAGGTCACTAAGACACATTTGACTGGTTTGAAATACCACTGAGGCTGGTGACATCCTTAGGAGGAGGGACTTGGCAAAAAAAATTTATTTTTCATACCTGCACTTAGAATTTGGTTTGGCACAAGTGGGCATTTTTTTTTTTTTTTTTTTTTTCAGTCAGTGTACACAGAAAGCAGAGAAGAATGAAGAGGTTTCTGTGAAGAGTCACTCTGCAACACTGTAGCAAGACCAGAGATGTCTCCCCGCCAGCCCTGATCAGTGCTGGAGAGTAGCCCACATGTCACACCAGCCCTGGGGTGCAGACATGCACATTTTCACAGAGACAAGTGACATGCTGAAGGGACAACTTGCAGCACCCAGGAAAATATGCTGATATCACAAAGCCAGCACATGGGGAAGCACACAGTACTTCTGCCTCACATGACCTGCTGTAGCTTCATGTCAGCTGATGGCATCTCTGATCACCAGAGAGGCTATCTTTAATCTTTCCTGCTTTGCAATCACATATTAACCATGTGAGCATGACCCTCAGCATCCCAAGTGGGAAAACACATCTGCAGTTGTCGCTTGCCTAACTGCTTCTTGTTTGTCCAGCAGTTTCACAGTGATTCCTCATGTGACATCAAGAAGATCAGTTCTTTCCTGCTAATAACAATTTTCCCATCTACAGCAAGAAGATTATTAATTTCTGATTTCAGATCAGTGTGCAGAGTTTATCTTAGCTCTCCTCAAATGATTGTTAGTCTCTAATCTAATTGATGTCTCCAGATATTTTACAGACAGCAGAAAAGACATCAGAAGAGAATCAAACCCATGAAGAATATTACTACAAAAGACAAGACTTCAACCTCAGATGAAAGGGAACAGGCTATGCCAAGAACAACCAAAGTCTGAAATTCTTATGAGGATGAATGTTTTACTCTTTAAACTGTTCATAGTAGCTATTAGGACTATTCACTGAATTAAATACCAGCCATTTAATATTTAGCTGGGTCTTAGGTGAACAAACTCAGGATCATTTGACTTGCTTCATGAAAGGGCAATGCTGGTTGCCTTTCGCAGTGGAGGCAATGGTGATGAATGGCCAACCTGACTGCTGTGACTTGCCACTGCAGTGAGCATCATTCCTCATCTTCATGGCTGAGCCCCAGGGTTAAATGGGGAAGCTAGGAGGAAACTGTCTCCTGCAAACTGTGATAGATGTGAGGGCTGTGGTACTTTGCAGTGGCAAATAAAGTGGAGGAACTAAAACTACCCCAAGGATAAAGCTAGTCAGCCTGAAGAATTGTTGGCCCTGTTGAGCTGAAGCAAGACCAGAAAAGGCACCTTCTGTGGTTAGTTCTGTGAGGACTTGTTGCTCTATGGCCTCTGCTTTACCAGGTCTGTTCCATCAGAGTGCCACACTGAAGCACTCAGGAGTGGGTTGGCTTGCTACAGTTCCTCATGCTTGGGCTGCAGAGAGGACTTCTGCCACCACTGAGCACAGAGTCTGGCTGCCATCAGGTTCTCCTGCACCATATTAAGTCATGCCTGAGTCACTTGTCCCCATGCCAGGAGCAGCCAGGGAAAAATTCCCAGGGAATGCAGCAGCCTTTCTAGTTGACACAATGAAATTAATCAAAAATGACAGGTGAGACATGAGTGTGCACTTGTGCCCAGCAAGGTTTCGCAGGTATCAAACCATCAGCACCTAGCAACAGTTCAGAGATGGGTATCAATTATCATCTCCTCTCTCCCCTGTGGATTTTATTTTCATTTCTGGCTCTAAGAAGGAAGCTCATGTTTTGTTTTTGTTATTGGTTTTTTTTGTCTCCTTCAAATGGATTTTTAAAACTTCAGATCACTTTTTGTAAACTTAAGTGCTGAAATGCACCACTGGCTTCACAAAATAAAACCTTTCCTCTTTCTTTGTTCAATGATTAATTCAATGGGATGGGCCAAAAAATGCTTTACTGCCATCCAGCAAGATCTGCACAGGTTGGAGAGCTGGGCAAAGGCACATCTAATGAAGTTCAGCAAGGATAAATGTAGAGTCCTACACCTGGGGAGGAACAGCATCATGTACCAGTGCAGTTTAGGGGTAGACCTGCTGGAAAACAGCTACTGGAAAGGGAACTTGGCATCCTGGTGGATAATAAGTTATCCATAGAACAGCAATGTACCCTTGTGTTCAGGAGGGCCAGTGGGATTCCTAAAGAAGTGTGTGTCCATCAGGTTGAGGGAAGTTCAAAAGGGACTTGGAAATACTATAGAGAGTCCAATGGAGAGCTATGAAGCTGCTGAAGGGACTGGAATATCTCTCTTAATAGGAAAGGCTGAGAGAACTGGAGCTGTTTAGCCTGGAGAAGAGCTAAAAAGAGATCTTTTTGTTACCTTCAGGTATTTGTAAACATTCGTAAGATCTCCTCTCTAATGTAAATATTAGTAAGAGGAGATCTTACGAATGTTTACTAATACCTGAAGGATGGGTATCAAGTAGAAGGGTCCAGTCTCTTTTCAGTGGTGTCCTGTGATAGGACAAGAGGTAATGGTCGAAAGGTGAAACATGGGAAGTTCCACCTCAACATGAACTTCAAACTCAAACATGCAGGAGTGCTTTCACTAGGAAGCAATTGCATCTTTAGGATAAATATTGTCTGTACAAAAATGTACTTTTTTTTTTCTGCAAATATATTTTATACTCTGCATTAAGATAAAAACAATTGCAATTTGTCTTCTACCCTTCTTGAGCACTCTCAATGGGAGAAATAAACCTTTCTAGACCTCACCACTGAGTGAATTTCTCAGTGTACCTGGTCTGATTAATGTTCATCTCTGCATTTAGTCCTAATCAGGTTATAAATGCAACATACATCATAATTTTACCTAACTTATCCATGTGTAATAGATTATATCACTGGATCATTCAGGGGAGATGCTGCTCAGAGCATGATGTTCAGCCTTAACTAGTTTTGTACTCATTTCTGGTCCCCTGGTAACACTAGAAAAACATGTGACTGCTCTTTAAACCAACCACTGTGGTATCTGGTTCGTTTTTTTGTTTGTTTGGGGTTTTTTTAGGGATGAAGAAAAAAAAAATTGTTTTAAATTGAACTGTCTACTGATAAAGGGAGAAGACATATTGTGCTGGATGCTTTCTTTGTCTGGTTAGTAAGCAGTTACTCCACACCCATCCAAGTGAAGACATAGACATGGTGAATCATACTCAGCCCTATTAAAATATTAAAACTGAGACTTTGATGAAGTTTCTTCATACTTTTCCTTCTGGGAAAGTTCCCTAGATTCCTTCTGCAGCAAATTATGTCTTCTCTTACGTTCCAGTATTCAAGAGGATGTGCAATGTAGCACTGAGACCAAAAAGAGTTAAAATACTCCTAGAACATTTAAGAAATCTGATCTCTTGTCTGCTGTCTACTCTTCAAATCTAATACATATTCCTATGAGGGGAAAAGAAAAAACCAAACAACCAACAGAAAAAAAGTAAAGAAAAGAAAAAGTCTGTTGCCTAAATATATGAGACTTGCAGTATTTCAGACTTTTCTGAGATGAAAGAACCAATCACGAGACATTGTATAGCATATGGTTAAAATTTAATAACAAATTATTTTACCAAATTGGAAGATTGAAGTGTTTTACCACCTACTTATTTTTATTCACCACAATATGGAAACAACGCTGGTAGCAGAACCAAGATTGTGGGTACAGTAAGATGAACTATCAGACAGGAAAACTGTCCTTGTAGCTCCTGTTCTTAGTCACAAAAGTGATGCCCAAAGTAGTACCTAAACCAGTTGTTGAGGGATTTGCCTCTGAAATACTAACATGAAAAGACCAGGCCCAGGTGTTAGCTGCTGCTCAGGTGGTGAAGCATCTGAGCATTGCATGGGCTGGCAAGTGATTTTAGCTTAAATCCTCATCCCATGAGCTAGGTTTTGGGAGCACTGCAGAGGGCAGGGGCTGTTTAACACAGAACTTAAAAATGAAAATTTTAATGTAAAGATGTTCACCTTTGCCAATAGTGTAATAGTTGGACTAGATGATCTTTTAGGTCCCTTCCAACCCCTAACATTCTGTGATTCTGTGAATCTGTAAGTAATGTAGTTTTAGACGACTCTATGGTTGCCTAAATGTGTGCTGCCTTGAACTGTCATGCAGTAACCTTTGGATTGAAGAATACCCTCTTCTCTCATTTCCCTATCTCTGAGATCATAATGAATGCACTACATGATCATCCCACACTGGGTTTTCTGCTTCAGATCGAAAAGGAAGCACTGTCAAGAGGTCATGGTATTGCCATAGAAGTAACAACTGAATATATGTAAGTACTGAGATTTGCTTTCTCAGGCCTGTCCATTTTTTAATATTTGATCAAGCTATAAATAGATGTTTTCAGTAAGTAATGCTCACATTTGAAATTGTTTTTCCTGAAAACAACAGAATGTGATTTCAATGAAATACAGTGGAAAATTGGATACCAGACGTAGGGTCTCTGATGACAAGGTGAAGTACTGGAAAGTTAAATAAAGTTTTGCAGTCACAGAAGCAAGGTAAAAAGCGATAGACAAAAGTCTTAGTTCTTGAACAGGAGGTTATATTTGTCAACTGGCAATGTCTATAGCTGTAGTTAAGTCCTGCATAAATTTTGTAATGATCACACATGCTCCCATATGCCCTCAGATCCATGGTTTTTATACAGGAACATATAATAACAGACACTGAGATTACTGAGGTCGCTCAACCCTCCAGGTGCTAATTTCATGTTCTGTCATGAGGCTTAGAATTTCTAAATCAAGATCCAAACTATTTCATCTCTGTCCACCACAGGGGGACCTTACTGCTTGCTTTGCATTAAGAAATGTATGCTTTACATTAGGTATCAAATCCTATTCTACCTCCCAACCTCAGAAAATTCACCTCAGTTTGTTGAGCACAGGCTTTGTCACTCAGGCTCTCAGATCTACCTGCATCCTGCCGCACATACGCTGGGAAATTACTCTTTCACATATGGCCTTGGAATTGGGATTAGCAGGACAATTATGAGAGAGAGCAGCATTTCAGGGCAGTTAGCAAAGCAGAGACAGTGCTCTGAAACAGCTCAAAAAGTGTCCCCTGCAAAATTCATTACTCTGGTTCGGGGACGGCAGCAGGGCTGGCCTGGCACATTTGTCATGTCATCTCTGTGAGCGTCCCTCCCACCCCACAGGTAATTTCTAGTGTTGCTTTTGAGGCTTGCCAAACTAAATGAGACCTACCTCATGTGGAGGTAACCCACTCTAAAATAGATTTCTCCAAGAAGGCTTTGCTCTTAGTGCTTCAGTGATTAAATACCTATAAATAGCTCAAAGTGATGAGACACAGATAAGCAATGACCTCTCCTCAGAAAATAACATCCCACTAACTTGATTCTCATCTGCTACCTATTAGGCCTGGTAATGAGGTTGGGCATATGGCAATTTCAAATTTGTTATGTGATATAACCCATCTTTTTAGGACACCACAGCAAAGTAGAGAAGGTACAGGACATTCTTCCTCTGCAGCACCACTAACAATATAGCAAACTGCTCATCGGATCACTTTCTCAAAAAGAAAATAAAGCTGTTGCCCATGAGGTGCCCTTTGAAGTGTGGGACTTTAGGCTCTTGGCTGACATCCCTTTCCTGGCTGACTTACTTTGTGCATAACTGCTGTAGCACATTGCAGTCCCACGGGACCTGCTTATTGCTCCTGAGTAAACTTTACCTCTTCAACATGGGAGAATAGATTCACAATGATAGAAGGCTGGGACATTCTGCTTGCTTAAAATCATAAGGCTTTAAAAATTATTTTTTATCTTTCTTTTCTTTTTTTCTTTCAGTCAAATGCCAAATAAAATAATCATGATTCATTAACCCATGATTAGAAGACACAACTTTGATGGTTTGTGTATTTGCCTTGTAGTACCTCCAAATCAAATATTAAGTACCCATCAGTTTGCCAAGATATATGGAAGAGACAAGGTTCATGAGGCTGGCAGCAAGCTAACTGCATTAGTCTCAAAGTAACCAGCTACCACACTGCCAAGGCTCATGTGCATGAATGAAGAGAGCTGTCAGGAGATGCATCTTCTGCATCCCACAGGTTTCTTTCAGGCCCACAGCCTGGCCAAGCCAGCCCCTTTGGTTTCTGACTACATGGCTACATATAGTCACCTGCTCCAGTACTCAGCTTGGGTCTCACTGCCTCACATTAGGAGGGAAGGAGGGATCAGCCTTTGGGCATTACAGCGAGGCTACACGAGAGAGCAGGATAAGGGAGTTTAACTTCTTGGTGTTGCTGACAGGTGGGTTTTGAAAGCAGCAGAATTGTATTTATTAGCTAAGAGGACAATTCGATCTGACCTTTGCACGAACTTGTATTGTCTTCACGAACGAAGTATTGTCTTCTGGATGCATTTGCTGTGATTTAAAAAATAACTTGTCTTGGAATTATTTCCTTACGTCTTCTGGTGCAGGCAGGTGGCCTGGGAGAGATGGCAGCTCATTTTTCTCTGTCTCCTGCACTCTTTTTTTTTTTCTGTGAAAGCTGTGACTATTCATGTATGAGTTAAACGACACTGGCATTATACTGAAGTGGTGCCTCAGTGAATCAGAGACATTTTCAAACCACTTGAATTTGAAGGGGACAGCAAGAGTGGATTCGACTAAAGAAAAAAAAATGGATAAGAGATGAAAAGTGAAAACTGAAGAATATAACATTAAAAAAAAAGTAATATTATTACCATTTCAATGAAGACTTTCTGGCCTGTGGTCCAGACACCCCACTGCTTACAGTCAGAAACAGAAAATAAAAGATATAAATGGTGTAATATAAGGTAAAAGTCAAATATAATTTAAAGTCATTGAACTTCAACAATAGCTTAAGTATTGTTTGCATGTCTCTGAACCTAGAGCTGCAGAAGCTGGTGCTTGGGAATAGATAAATTTACCTATGGCAAACACAGTACTGGAACACACCAAGTGTGCTTCATAAGCAAACCCCAGTGCTCCTGCTGTGCTGTCCACTCAGACAATGAACTTTCAGAGGAGCCCACTGCTCCCATCCTTTAATTTATCACAAACTTCAGGATCCTTTTATGCCACTAATAGAAACATTGGACCTATAATAATTGTTCAGGTTCAAAGAGTGGTAGTAAAAGGAGTTAAATCTGGTTGGCAGTTGGTCACAAGTGGTGTCCCCTAGGTCTCAATACTGGGTCCAGTTCTGTTTAATATCTTTTATCGATGGTCTGGATGAGGGGATCAAGTGCACCCTCAGTAAGTTTGCAGACAACACCAAGCTGTGTGGGGATATCTATCTGCTCAAGAGTGGAGGTGCTGTAGAGGCTGGATCAATGGGTCAAAGACAATAGTATAAGTTTCAATAAGGCCAAGTGCCAGGTTCTGCACTTTGTCTACAACAACACCCAGCAGCACTACAGGCTTGGGGAGGAGTGGCTGGAAAGATGCTCAGCAGAGAGGCACCTCTAAGCTGAGGTGTTGATATATAGCTGACTGAACATGAACCAGAATTGTGCCTATGTGGACAAGAAGGCCAATGGCATCCTGGCTTGAATCAGCAGTGGTGTGGCCAGTAGGACCAGGGAAATGATTCTACTCTTATACTCAGCACTGGTGAGGGCACATCTCGAATACTGTGTTCAGTTTTGGGCCCCTCACTACAAGAAGGACACTGAGGCACTAGAGTGTGTCCAAAGAAGGGCAACAAAGCTGATAAAAGGCCTAGAACACACATCTTGTGAGAAGTGGCTGAGAGAGCTGGGGTTGTTTAGCTTGGAAAAAAGGAGGCTTAGAGAAGACCTTATTGCACTCTACAACTACCTGAAAGGAGATTGTAGAGCAGTGTGGGTTGTTCTGTTCTTCCAAGTAACAAGTGTTAGGACAAGAGGAAATGGCCTTAAATCATGCCAATCTGAGTTGTGGATCCCAGCACTCATGATTCAATTTGTCAACATGTGTTTTGCTGCATGGGTATGCACATACTTTCTTTTATGAATTAAATAAATGGGACATAAAGGAACTGAGAAGTTCCCTGATACCTCTCACTTCCATTTGGCAAAGAGAAAACGGGACAGAAAAAAATCAGACAGAGAGTAAGAGTTTCTATTTCAGGCCATAAAGCAAGCTAGTACTGCTGCACTTCTAGTATCAGGCAGGACTAAATGTCAGAACAGCATGAGAAGAATATCACATTATTGTGATCTTTAAAAAACAACCTAATGGTGATGTCTAGCATTGTTTTTTGTCTTGCTCATTAGTACTCAAGGCAATGGCTCTTTTTTTTATTTTCCCCTTAATTGAGGCCCTGGCAAATTACAAGTGTAATGACCTACTCTGTGTGTTCCTGCCATAATTACTGCCCAAATCGGTAAATCTTGGGTAAGTTACCATGATACTGTAAACATGACATTTCAGTAACCCTCAGCCCTTCACATCCTTGGCCACTGTGGGCTTAGGAGGTCATCCAGGACATGCAGAGCCAGAGCCAGTGACCCTGATCATCCACTGCACTGAGACTGTGGCTGGTCTGGTGGCCCCTCCCCCCTGGCAGCTCTGCACACAACCAGGCAGCCTCTAACCTGGCTGCTCAAGGGCATCTTTTGAAGACTGGCACCTCAACCTGCAGTTAGTTGATGCTGACTGCTCTGGGTATTGGCACAAGTGAACCCCCAAACTGCAAAGTGGAAAAGGTCACTCAGAGCAAGCTTTCTGACCTACAGTGTTTGCAACCTGAGTTGAGTATCAGTGAGTTTGAGGTTTTCTGCTTTTGTTTTTTTATTGGTTTTTTTTGTTTGTTGGTTTGGTTTTGTTTGTTTGCTTTTTAATAATTAATTGCAAATGTTTAATGTAGGCTTTTTACAGCATATTGTATATTTTGTCTTTTATTATATATTGTCTTTTATTACCCTGCATGAGTTTGGCTCGGTAAGGATTGTAAGCTTGGATTTTTTCACAGCTCTACAAATGATTTTCAGCCTTGTGCTTTCTCTCCCGGTCTTACTCATCACCGTGACAGCAATCTGCATCACTGCCGTGGGCTGCGTTTTAGGAAGTGGGCGCACAATGACACATTTGCAGGGATTTCATTTTATTCACCGTTTAGCATCACGTCATAGAATCGCTTAGGTTGGAAAATACTTTTAAGGTCATCGAATGCAGTCATTAACCCAGCACCACCAAATCCACCGCTAAACCACGTCCCTAAAGCCATCAAGGCTGTCGCTGGTCGCCGCCCTGAAGGGGTCGTGGTCGCTTTCCACCCGCCCCCTGCCGCCCGCTGCCGCGGCTGCGGATGCACACGCCGCTCCGGGCAGACGGGACGCGGCACCGGAGCTCTGCCCGCCTCCGCCCTCGCGGGGCACCGCCAAACCCGCCGCTGCGTCCTGCCCCTGCTCTGCCCCCGATGACCCTGGGTACCCCTGCTTTGTCAGCTCCGGGGGTTCAGAGGAAGGTTTTGCTGATCAAGAAGGTCTGGAACATCTCTCCTCCTACTGGTGTTTATAAGGCACTATTTTTTTTTTAACAAAAAATTGTTGATATCTTATCCCGAATAAACGTGCAAGGAGAGGAAGGAAGAAGTTAGAAATTATTTCACACATCCAGAAGGGAAATGAAAGACCACCCGTGAAGTTAAAAATAAAGTTCATAAAATAAAAGTTTTTTAAAGGGTCAATTGCTCTACTGTGTGCCCTAAAGAAAGGGAGCTCAAGGTTGGGTGGATACAGGCTGCAAAACCAGAGGAATCAATGCCCAGCCTTGCTGCAGAACAGCAGATGATACTGGAGAGGTTTCTTGACACTTTTTGCCACAGTTTCGATTCCAATAATACAATGATATTGACACTTCTCAGTGGTCAGGATCAGGAAACTGTCTAGCACAGTATGACATTATATTATTTCTCAAAATGCCTCTGAAGCAAGACTAATAAGAAGCTTGGTCTCTAGGCAGGGTATTCCATAATCTTGTCTATGTTCTCCTTCTGAGATGTTTGTATGCAAACACTAGATGGAAGAGAGAGATAAACATCTAAAAGCAGTATGTTGCTATTCTACATTCCCTTCTTTTGAGAAATTTAAAGGGAATTTACTTAAAATGTTCATATTAAATGTTAAATATCAATTATTTTAATCAGTAATAAATATATTCAGACTGTCATAGTGAATGGTCAAATTGAAGTTTAGAAATAGAGATAAGGTAGAAAAAAAACCCTTGGTACAGCATTCTTTCACTCTATTCTCTGGCCAAAAGATAGTTTTCTCCTAAGAGTCTCCATAAATGGCAATAAATACCACAGGTCATACCTTAATCTCTCTATGCTAAAATAACCATTAAAACATTAACAATAAATAGCATCTGAGGGCCTTTTTGGAAGCTTTAACCCAAGCAATTAGGAAGTTGGTATGCAAGTTATGTGAGTTTGGACATAAATTTAGCAGCAAATATAGCTTAAATGCTGTTGTAGTTATTAACACTGCTTGTGGTGGCAGACAGCATAGTAGTCTGGTGTGGAATACCTCTGTTCCACCGTGCTGACCTGAGGTGATGTCCAGAAGACTGGACAGTGCTTTTTGTATATCAATTAAATGTGCTAAAGAAACTTGGACTTTTCACTTGCACAGGACGTAAGTATTGAAGAACTGTTGCCTTCATGTCTTAATGGATAAATATTTGTGAAATGCACTTGGACTTTTTTTTCTTAATCTTTTTGAAAAAAGTCAAATACTGTAGTTAATGCCTTCTGCTGAAAAGAATGGCAATTCTGCTCTTAATAAAGACCCTAAACTTGCTGATATTCCAGTTCCTTTCCAATTCTATAAAACAGAAAATGTTACTGTGACTAATAATCTTGCAGCTATAAAAGAGGAACCCAGTGTTTTGAAGCAAGCTGATCAGTCAGACTGGTTACATTCTTTGCAAAAGCTGACCTGCAGCCTTCCTCTTGACTATTTCCACTTACATTTTATAACATTTTGGAGTTTCATAGTCTGTGACATCCATCCTGCCCTATTTCATCAGTGCTTCTCAGGTCTAGACTGTTATCAAAGCCTCAGGACCATGCCTGTCTGCCTTGCAGTGAGTTATACTCTCAGTTCAAATGGAGGCTGGTGTAATCCAAGAGATAAAGCATGCTGAGGTTTGAAGTTCTCTTGCAGATTTGTTTGAGGGGGCATGATAAACCAGATCCACATAAGAATAAGGTTGCACCAGTTAATATAAAAAGAACAAAAAAAAAAAGTAATATGTCCAAATAAAGAGCAGATCATGCCAGTACTAGTAGACACATTTCTAACATCAGGGATCATAGATGTTTGTTTCCTGAGGCACATGTATCAGAAGAACCTTTCTTGGTAATACTGCTGTGGGTGGATAAGAGTTGGAAAATACCTTTTTTTCTGTAGCAACAACATCATCTGAAGTGATACAGTACTACAGTCCATGGTTCAACTCATAGAGAAGAATTAATAAAGATAAGCCTTATTTACTTGTGGAAATAAAAGCTGGAGGTTTCTCCCTTCCCCCTCTCCCACTGACACTGCCAAATTCTTGCACTGTTCAGTCTCACCCTTAAGTCCTGTAAGTAAACTTGGGGATGAAAAGTGTGCCTTTGTTCCCTGAAGTATCAAAGGAACTGTGATGTTCCTTTCTCATGCCAATTATTATAATAATCATTAAGTCAGTACAATAGGTGCTGGGCTTTCATGTCCTTAGGGTTAGTGGCACATACACAAAATATTACTGTTATTGCTATTTTTATTATTTTTAGACATGCTTTATTAAGACTACAACAAGCCAATGAAAATTCAGTCAATGGCTGTAACTGCTGAAAGGTGTCCCTTGGGGACTTCCCACAAAGCCCCATGCAGAACAAGTGAGGTGAGGAAGAAGCACCAGATGAGAGTCCTCAACAGAAAAAGTCAAACCAGATTTGTCCTTGTCTTGCTCTCAGTGGGTTTGTACTATACCAAGGCCCTGTTGGCTCCGGTGGGACAAGAATCAATCACCTAGGCATCTATTCTTTATGGCAGCCAACAGTGTAACATATTTAGCACTAAATTCTACCAAGAAAAAGACCTGGCAGCTGTAGCTTTCTTTTAAATTTATTTAGCTCATGATGCAATTGAAAAGAAAATGCTGTAAACAAGATTACAAAAACTTACTGACTCATTCTCAGGTGTTTTGAGAAATCAGGGTCAAGTTTCTTTAGGGCTATTCCTTAGTGGCAAACCAAAAAAAGCTTATTTTAACTGGATTTTTATTTGATTTGATTTAATTTTTATTTGTGATTTATTGTTGACTTGAGGGAAATTGTAGAACTGTAACCTTCAAAATGTTCTGGATTGTGTTGTTTGAAGCTAAATGATTACAATTATTCATACTACTACAAATAAATCCTCAGATTGAATCAACAGTAACAACAAGAATTACTGTATTAAATGCCTATCCCATTTTCCAGGCTAAACACCCACAGGTTTCTCAGACTTTCCTCGTAAGAGAGACATTCCAGGTCCCTGATCATCTTTGTAGACCTCTGCTGGACTCTCTCCAGTAGCTTCCTGTCTCTCTTTTGAACTGGGGACTCCAAAACTGGACACAGTACTCCAGATGTGGCCTCACTAGGGCAGAGTAGAGAGGGAAGAGAGCATCCCTTGAACTGCTGGTCACAATCTTCTTAATGCACCCCAGGATACCATTGGCCTTCTTGACTACAAGAGCACATTGCTGACTCATGGTTAACATGGTTAACCTGTGTCTAGGGTTACTCCTCCCCAGGTGCAGGATTCTACACCCGCCCTTTTTGAACTCCATTAGGATCTCCTCTGCCCAACTCTCCAGCATGTTTGGGTCTCAAATGACTGAGCCCTAAGTTAGTCATACATAACCTCTAGTATCCACAAGTACATGATTGTGCTTGATACATCTAACTAGGAAGATCAGTACACTGAAATATCTTGTATGATCACATAATTTAGTTCCCAAAAGCCTGACATTGCAAATCCTTTGTTGACATAATGCAGCGTCCAATCTATGTAACCACTGAGGGATAAAGAACAACAGAAACATGTATTCAAATGTACCTTGTGAAAGTCAAGCATTTAAGGTTAAGTGAAGGTCAATAAAAGTATGAAAAAAAAAAAAAAGGAGAGTGGAAAGGTTTGCTCAGATGTACGTTGCTGGAAGACCCTTCAAAAGTGTCTTAAATACCTTTCTCGTGGTCCTTACCAGAGGTTTGGCAGAGGCCTAAGTAATTAATCCTTTTTTTTTAACTAAACCTCAGAGCATGTTGCCAGAGAACCCTGTGTGTGCATGTGGTCATTGCCACAGATGTTTAGATATCTAAGCAGAGTGGATGAATTGAGGAAAATAATTTGTTCTTTTTGTTCACTATTAAGTGCTACCATATTAAACCAAGATACCTAGTAGTCTGTGATAGAAGATGTAATTTACCAAGATTTTTTTCACCTCCCCACATATGCCAGACACTTCTAACCAGAATGTTCTACTTCAAGACATTATTTCCATATTTCACTCTATTTTGTATCGGTTTGGAAAGTATTTCTTGGCTGAACATAAAAGAACAGCGATGACTGCCAAGCATAACCTCCTTGACTAGAAATGAAAGCAGCACTAAGCTATCACTAACTGTTAGCTCATTAATCAGTTGACATGAGTCTGGAACACTGGGCAGCAATTAAACATCTCAAATTTGCAAATGCTTTTTTTCACATAAGGTAAACGATCTGGGTATGGTAAAGTAATATTGATTTAGAAAATCAAGATAATTTGCCATTGATTCTTTTAAAAAAATTACCTGTACATGACATGCTAAACCACAAAACTGTAACACGTGACTGGCAGCTCTTTCTGGAGAAAAAAAAAAAAAAAAAAAAAAAGGCTTATTATTCTAAGCACTGAAGCAGCAGCATAAGGCTTAGAAGGTTGTATAGTCATCTATCATACACATTTAAAATGTAATTTAACAGCTACACACATTGAAAAATACCACAGACAACATTTCACAGGAGTATACTGGACACAGCACTTGAGGTGGGGTCTCACCAGTGCAGAGTAGAGGGGGAGGAGAACCTCCCTTGACCTACTGGCCACACTTCTAATGCATCCCAGGATGCCATTGGCCTTCTTGGCCACAAGGGCACATTGTTGGCTCATGGTCATCCCCCTGTCCAC
>JAOEGS010019449.1:35105-47944 GCA_025447755.1 Corythornis vintsioides | reverse complement strand
AAAAAAAAGACATAAAATTAAATTCCTACCCCCTCTGTTTCTCCAGCCTTAGAGGCTTTGTTTTAAAAGTTCCATAAACTAAATTAGTTATTTTTAAATTTATAAAAAAAAAAAAAAAAAAAAAAAAGAAAACCTGCAGGAACAATATGACAATACAACAGCATCAAAGGACTTGCTGCCTTACTGTAGGTCTAATTTTTTTTTTTTTTTTTAATCTTAGCTTTCTAATAGTCTCCAGAAAATGACAGCAGTAATAATGGCAACTATTTTGTTCTATCCCTCTTCCAGAAATTATATCAGGAGTGAACCACATCAGATAGCAAACAAATAAGAAGAGTAAAACAGAAAAAGTAAACATTAAACAAAAAAGAAGAGCACCGAAATTCTTAGTTCATTCCTAAACAATTATTTTGACATGTAACAGGAAAATTTATGTCAGACACAATTTTTATAATCCTGAAGTTATGCTTCTCTTTCAGATGTATAAAGTCAATATCTAGTTTTATTTTAACTTCCACTGGTATCTATGTAATTTCAGCACTTAAGCATTTGCATTTTTCCAACTATATAATATTGTGTCAGGCTTCAATGTGTACCAGCTAAACTGGAGAAGGAAGTATTTTGAAAGAAATGTTTATATTAATTGGTCCATCTGAAGGACAAACAACGTCCCCTGCATAAGTAGGTTGCAGGAGTTCAAAATGGGAGGAAAGCAATTAGTTCTCTAGTGATTTATATGTAATATCCTTCTAAGCAGAGATCTGAACTGCACAGAAAGCATTTTTTAGGAAATCTTAGAAGCTTAGTTTGATATGCATTTGTCACTGTAGCATTGCAGATTGGGTCTATGAGTTAGTCCCTTTTAGTGCTGTCAGGAAGTAGGGCTGGGCTGGCCACTAGACAAAAGATATGTTCTCTATTAATCCCTTTTCCTTAGCAAAGGGGAAGAGGAAGGGAATAAGGGAGACATGGCTTGGAAAATTAAAACAGCTTTAATGAAAAGACTAACAATAAAATGAAATATATGCAAATAAATACTAAACCAACATTGACCCCAACAGCTCTGATAGCAGTTATGTCACTGTCAGCATGGACGCTGTGGAGGAGGAGCTAGGGATGTACCAGACTGATTCTGTGGCAGATGGGAACCAGATTCCAGAGCGTGGATTCAGGAATACACCAGATTGGGATCAAAGACAGAATGAAGACAATCCTCCTCAGATGCCTTGTGATGCCTCCATTTTATACTGAATATGATGTATATGGAATGTAGTACCTTGTTGGTCACTTTAGGGTTACCTGGCCTGTCCGCTCCTTCCTGCAGGTGTGACGTCTTACTGCACTTCCAATGTGGTACAGAAAACTTAGCAGTGACCTTGGTCTCCACAGGAGCAAGTATAAGCAAGAGCCTTTCTGCATACCAATCCTTGGTAGGAGCTCTAAACATTGAGCATTATCTCTGCTAAAAGCAGAAACTGTCTGTGAATATGTTAACTTCAGAAAGTGAAGTGACTTAGAAGAGACTGAGCAAAAGTAAAATCACCATGCACAGTTCTGTTCTAGCTCAAACCAGGACAAGTGTCTAAAACTGTTTAGACTCTCTGCAGAAACTGAGATCTATTATGTTGGACTGGTTTTCCTCTTCTGCATAACAAAGAATTATAAAAGCCACAGAATTGTAGGAGTTATGTAGCTGTCATTTGTTATTGTTTTTGCTTTCTCCCTGAAGTATAAAATATTAGACATTTTGTGTCTGCATACTGAGATTGTCTTAATTAATTGCAATCGCAGTGTAAAGAAAATAGATTTGGATTTTTACCTGCCATGTAGAAGACAGAACTTGGCTGTAGGGCCACATGGAACCAATAAGAGTTAGTTATGGTTTTCATTTTATTCAAAACATCCAAGCCTTTATTGCAGCACTTAGGGAGAGTATTAGGTTAACAAGGTTTCTGCAAGCTTATAGGATAGAAAACCCATAGAGAGGCTCTTTCATTCAGGCTTCCACAATACCCAGCTTTTCTTACTGGGAGTTCAAATAAGGATTTCCATTTATTCTTAAGCATATTCAACTCAACTACCTTGTAGAACAGTCTGAATTTATAAAAATAAAACACAACAACAAACCAACAACAAAAACACCCCGAGACATGAGGCTAAATGTATATGGAATTCTTCAGCCAAATCCATAATTAAATGCCTATTATGTGAAAAGCTGAAATGCTAGCAGAAAATAAAAGCTCATTTTAAGTAAGGACCTACTGTGCAGCTTTTAAACACTATGCAGATAGTTACATAAATGAAATCCAATGTTCTTTCAGAAATAATGACCTGCTTGCAAGAAGCTAATCATCACTCGATCAGCAAAATATTGTAAAACTGTGTTGAATCACATAAATGCATTGGTGAAAACTGTAGGCCTGTGGACTCTATCAGCAAGAACAGATTCAGCTTCAAAATTCACACCACATCTTGACCTCAGTGTAGATATACTACAATATATTACTATAAAAAGGAATTCGGCTTCATACATACTCAGTTTCATTAACAGTTTTCCTCCCTAAGATGAAACAATTCTCCCAACCAACAATTTATAAAAGAATCCTTCCCTAGTCAGATTATCTGTGGCAGTCCCACTTAACCTGTGCTTCTCCCCTATGACATACAAACATACTTCTACTTTGGTATCAGTGCATTGGCAAAATGAATATTTTTCCTTAATTACAGATGCTTATATTACAGACTGAGCACAGAGATCTGCTCTGAAAGATTCAACTCTTTGAAATTTCCCCGTACAATATTCAAAATATCAACTAGTCATTTATTTCCAATTCACAAGTGAATAATTAAAATGAAATCATTAGGAAGTCTGAAAAATAGTCAGCTGAACACATATCTAATTATATTACCTGTTCCTTTTAAATTAAATAATTTTAGCACTAAACATTATCACTTATCCCGCATCTACAACAGTCATAAAGTTGGCACCAACCTGCAAAATATGTATGGTTTTCTAACACAAGCTCCATTTGATTCTGATACACTACAAAATCCAAATGTTGTTTTAACTACTCCTAAAGAATCATGAACCTTATTTCCTGCAGCTGTTGTACTGAGTGTCACTAACATTTAACTATTTACATTACTTTGTTTAATGGAACCATTCCAGAGGCAGCTGAAAGGAAATGTTTCAACTGAAGAACCTAGCAGTAACAGAAAACTTACAGAACAAACAAAAGCAGCAGCTTAGACCCTACACAAATGGACATCTGCACAAACTGATGGAGGTCTCTAATAGCGGAAACTCAGAGGCAAGATGTGTGGCATCTGGAAATTATCAAATTATTTCCCCTGCTTTGTATACTTAGGGGTTTCTAGGAGCTACATGGTGCCCAAAGTGCATAATCTTAAACAGAGTGATGATAGGTTTCAGAGCAAATATTCAAAAGCATATCACAGAGAAGTTCTGCTAAATCCCTGGGCATAAATGAAAAGTGACTTTCCAATGAAGCAGACCAACTTTCTCTTGAAAGAAAGCAGATGGTGGAAACTCCCTTTCCCACAGCCAGCTTGAATCTACCCAATGCATATGGGAAACAGGCATGGCCATAGTCAATGCATCTAGTCCTCATAATACTGTAACCTGTTTTCCTTCAACAGCTGAAGCATTATATATAAACTGTGGAATACCTTTAGAAACCTAGTATTTCAAATCTTTCTAGCACAAATCATAGCGCCCTTTCCTCGCTTCCAAAGCAATAAATGTAACATGTATTTATAGCACCCTTGACATCAGCCTTCATATAAAAACAAAACAAAACAAAACCATGCAAATACGTAAAATAGAGACATTGAAGTTTAAAGGGTTTAGAACATATTACTTTGATGGAGTTTCTCTGACAGGTTTCAGGTGTTCATTTACTGATCATTTGCACCAAAAGTCTAAACTGAAAATTCCATTGAGAGAGGAGAATTGGACAAAGAAGGTGCATAGTAGCCCCTTCACATAGTTATTCAATCAGTTTTTAGAATTATTAAGCACCAAAATAAATGACAAAAAAACCCCAAAAACATAGCATCCTTCTAATAGCTAAGCACATTTTCATATACACTTCTTTAGCTGCACTCTCAAAAGGCATAGTATTGATACCTTCTATGGAACTGCAATAATATACTTAACCTTATACACTGAGAGGAATGATGAAACAGCTCCAGCAATGCTGACTCTGAAGACGATATTTACAAAATCATATCAGGACTATGGAAGTGTTAATATGAAAGGACTTACCTGCATTTTAATTTAGATAATAACGCTCACTAGTTATATATCTTTTTATGAGGTTGATTAAACCTTGTACAGTCTGACATTAATCTAAGTACAATCATATGTGAGAGTGATGTACTGTATTATGAGAGCAAATACTATTCACAGCTTAGAGATAACTCTCCCATTTGCTAATTAGTCATTTCAACAAACAGATGAAAATTGTATTTCCCAGAGAACAAAAGCCAAGAGGAGAAGCTACTCACATTCCTTTGAGCCGTTGCCACATTTTCTCTGCATGTCCTCCTATTTGATACTTTATAGAGGTGCTTTCCAGTTCCCGAGTTGTTTCCATCGCTCGAGCCCCCATCGCTATTGTCCTACAGCAATAGAGTTACAGTCAGGCTCAGCAGCAAGTAAAAGCATTCTTTAGTCCACTTTAAATGTCAGAAGATCCATGTATGTTAGACAGTAGCTGCTGTCATACCAAAACACATCACAATTACAACAGCTGAGAGACGATCCTGCCTGAATTGCTGTTCACTTTGATAGACAAGCCCACTCTTCCCCCCTCCCCAAGCACAGAGCAAGTACACAGAGCTCCTCTGACCTCACGAGTCTAATCCATACGGGTGAGACAGCTACTATACTAGTGACTGCTCAAGCTCCTTTCTCATGGACTTTTTCTGCTGTAGGAATATTCACAGAAGCACAAAAGATTCCTTAAACTGCATTATAATTCACTGCCATGCAGGATAAATATGAATGGCTTTAACAATCCAGAAGGAAAGAAAGGCTG
Source organism: Corythornis vintsioides (assembly GCA_025447755.1). NCBI lineage: Eukaryota > Metazoa > Chordata > Aves > Coraciiformes > Alcedinidae > Corythornis > Corythornis vintsioides. Next base: position 42,881 of record JAOEGS010019449.1, on the reverse strand, counting down.
GTTTCTGCTCTGCAGGTTGGAGAAACAGGCTGCAATGAGAAAGCAGATGGTAGAAGCCAGTATCAGCCACATCACCCTACAAAACGAGTGCATGTTCAAATGCCAGAGCTTTCCTCTCTTTAGCTGATCCTGAATTAATAAATATCTATCAGCCTCTCAATAAAAATATAACTGTACAAATGCTAAGTCGGTAGTGAAGACGTATAAATCCCTACAGAAGAGAAATCAGAGAGCTCTACAGGTTGTTTTGAAGGAATATGCTGTAATGATGACTATTCACCTTCTCCTAGCAACTCCACACAGTAGGTAACTGTCAATTTAACTGGGGGAAAACGCAGCAGCTGCAAGACTGTCTGATTCACGAATCCTTTGGGACAACAGCACGTGCATATCAAAATCTTGATGCTGAACTGTGTGTGTCTGCCAGAAAAAAAGAACACAATTAAGGGCATGCAAACAGCAAAAGGGTTGAGGACTAAATGGAATGCCAGCCGCACAGTGGATTGCCAGTTCTGCCTTTCAAGTTCAAGCCTAAGAACCATACTGCACAGCCAAAGCTGGGTTTTGGACAGGATAAAGGAGTGGATATCCTTGCTATTTACTCATCCATGGACTTGGGTTTGCAGAGCAGCTCCTGTACTCTGTAAATAACACCTGTCTTGTTTAGTGAGTCAGTAACAATTTTCATTTCTGAGGCAGCAGCCAAATAATCAAATATACCACAGACATCCCAGTGATCATGTTTGTTTCAATCAGTGTAAAAGCTATGCAAGAAGCCAGGCAAAAGAAGGATGCCAAACAGGAACAAATATGTCTGAGCCTTTCCAGCTACTGGTATCACTGCCTGCCAGGAAAAGGGGCTTTGGGTCCAAGATGGAACAATGAGGATGAGTGTCCTCGGATGCTGACTGAAAGGAGCCTAAAGGTACAAGATGTAAAGCTCAAAGTTTTTAACTAGACAGCTTTATCTGTGTTATACAAAGGTGTGAGAAGATAATTTCCCATCTGATGCAATTACCAGAAACAAATAACACTGTTAATTAGTAAAGATCTTAAAAAAAAAAGGCTCATGCTTTTAATAATGCTAACACTTCAGAATTTCCTAATCATTTTTATTTCTCTAGAATACTTTTTATGCACACTATAGATTTAAAATACACCCTATGAGTTATAAACAAGTTAGAGATGTGCCTTTTACACACTGATTTCAAGTGGAAACACTTAATTTGCTTCTGTGAATTTAACACATACACAATTTTAAACTTGTATTAATTCATGGACTTTCATAGAATTATTCCTGATTAGGACATAGAAGAGTCCATCCCACAAAATTCACTAGCAGTAACTGAAAAAGAGTCACTGAATGAGTGATGTCTTAAAATTTTAAAGCAGCACCATAAGACAACACTGAAGAAATTAAAACAGCTGTTTTTTAAAAAAATGCAAAGCATTTATTTGGTTAAAGGCAGCATAGTATCTTTGGAACTTCACCACTTTAAAACCTCAAAACTTTCCACTCCTGCTATGCATGGAGTCCAACTAAAGTTTGTAAGAAAGAGTATAAATATCCTTCCATGGAATAACTAATGAGAACACACTAATCTCAGTTCTTCCTTGTCTTAACTACCAGGCATCTGAAGCAACACAAAGAAATAAAGTATTTATAGAAACCATATAAACCTCCAGGGACAGAGGGGAATTTTAAGGGCCTATTTTTTTCTCATAAAATATTCCCAGCTTTTCTTGTCCAATTCTACATTGAAAAAAAAAGTTGTGTTTTTAAGCTGTTCTCTCTCCCTCACAAGGAAATAAGTAGTTGAAAATACATTGCTTTTGTTTACTGAAGAACAGTATTATAAGCAGGTAATCTCCTTTGGGAAGGGAGGAAGAAACAAACTGCCCAAACAGCATCACTGCAAATGGAGATACACCTGCTAACTTCACCAGAACTCCAGAAGGAAAAGTGTAAAAATCTTTCTCCTTTCAGGACCACACCGCTGCAACAATAGAAATTCCTAGAACAAAAGCACCTGGCATGAGTTAAACAAAGGACAAACAAAGCAGCCTCCTCCCCAAAGGTTTATCCTGAGAATTGATAAAATGTAACAACACAGATGACACTGAAGGATGAAATTTTGTCTCTGAAAATGAAAAAAACAGCACGAGACACATAAAAATTGATAGAAAAGGCATTAGAAAATCAAGTAAGTAGCCAGAGCAAGTGTCCTGTATGTATTTCAAACAGCTTTTAGGTATGTATGCTGTTATATTGGAAACAGAAGCAAAGAAATCCTCATGGAGACACAGGAAAAGAAAGGACCTTTTCTCCCTTTAGTTTCTGTGAATAACATAGAGAATGAAGCAATCAAGAGTACACTCTTCCCCTCAGTCAGAGGAAGGCAGGCTCAGAGGCTGAGAACAGCAGAGCCAAAGCTGTGCCAACAACCCTCTGGCTGCAAGAAGTGACATGATGAGGACAGGAGTGTGCTGCTAGAATATAAAATGCCACCAAACATTACAGCCTGTACTTAACAATGAGGGAATCAGGGCGGGAATTACAGACAACAAAACTTGCTCAGAAAAACATACCTGTGCCCCTGCAGTACAAACTGGTCTCAAGAAGATCCAGAGCACAAAATAATGAGTAGCTACGTTATGCAAACTCAACCAGAAAGATAGCACCTGAAATGTTAAATTATCTTAAATAGCTTTTATCATTCCACTTCCTGTTCGTGCTCTTCCTAAACCAATGTTAGTTCTACAGCCCCAGCAGGTTGTTGTCACAGTGCATCTTCCTCCTATAACAAAACAGATTTTCCACCCTTTAATGACAGTTTTGCTGGGGTTTTCTTGTTTGTTTGGGTTGACCTTGTTTTTTGGTTGGCTGGTTTTTTTTAATTTCAGCTTAAAACTTCCACACTAAAATGAAGACTAAAGGAAAGTCAATTAGTCAATATCAAGATACATTCAAATAGGAAAACACTTTTTTCACCCTTATTTATAGCAAAAATCAAACCATCCCAGTGCCACTTGATCCTCAGATAGGAAGCTACACAATGATAATATGTTCTAAGGTCCTTTTCTTTCATCTAAGAATACTTAATTTCAGTATTAGTATCAATGCAAATAAATAATTTTAAAATACACCCAACAGGAAAGAAATTAGGTTGGTTTTTCAACATTGAGTCTTGATAGAGCTTCATAATTATGCCAAAATTACACTGGTACACTGAAAACAACTTACCTTGAAATTTGGAAAACCCTGCAGCTAGACCAGCAGTTAGAGATTAGCTATAGGTATAGGGAAGGGATCAGGCAGGTTTGATGAGAGCTTCAGTTTAAATAAATTCTCTGCTCCTGGTGGGAAATTTATATGCTGCTTTGTTTGAAATAGTCTTTAAAACATCTAACTCACGACAAATGGAGAATAAGGAAGTATCAAGAGGCCTGCAGCATGACTTGTCAGAATAATACTCATCCCTCCAAACCTGACAACAAAAACCTCCCTGTGGTGGAACTGAAGGAGAGCCATGAACCAACTAAAGACATTTGAAAACATGAGAGGGGAAAACAAAACAAAACAAACAAACAAACAAACAATAACTAACTAACAAAAAAAAAAATGCAAATAAAACCAAAAAATTTATGTCAAAAAGACAAGATAAATTTCTTTTAATTAGTGACAGCAAGTATCAGATCTATGTGCTAACTTTGCTAACTTGTATACTCTGGCTCTATCTAGCAAGAACTAGTGCAGATTTCATTTCACACAGGTAAAGCACTGCATTTATTTGCTGGGTAAGGCAGAATTTAACACCATTATAAATAATGGAGTTAAAACACTGAAGAACTGCTGTTAGTGGATTCAGGTGTTACATCAGAACCTAAGGTAGGACAGATATCCCATCACTCAAATTCTGCCCTTTCAGAAAAAGAATGGTTTGCTAGACAGTGTACTTTCCTTCTCCTCTCACCTTCTCCACTATCTATTCCGCTGGTATTTATTAAGTGATGTTCAGTCCCCTTCCTCACATTATTAATCAATAAGAATTGATTATTAATCATTAATCAATAAGAAGCAGAGCAGAGGGAAAAAATACTATTTGGTCTATTAAAGTGAATGGAATGTATTTAAATACGTAGGTTACCAGCAATCTGGCAATGGCAAAATATTGATGTTAAACTTGAATTTTCAGATTCTCCATAGAATAGATTAATAAAATTAATAGAGTTACATATTGAGGAATAGCATCTTTAAAGATCTTCACACATTTTCTAAATAGTGCATTAGCACTGATTCAGTTAAGTTTCAGGTAAAAGAGTTGAGATCGATATATTAATAGTGATTAGATGATCTAAATAAGGAGACCCAAGAAAGAACATTTTCCCTTTAAAAACAAAAATTATTAATTTCCAGTACATCTGATCTACCATATCTGAGATTTATTTCTATAGTCATTAAAGTATATATATTAATTCATGTGCCCTCCAAGTACCAAGGTTCAAGTACAGAAGGGTGTTCAAGGCAGGGTGATACAAGAATCATCTTTACCTGCTTTGGAAGATTGATGCTCAGCTAGTAGTTGCATACTGCATCTTTCTCAAGGCATATGGAAATTGGTCAGCAAAAAAATACTGGTAATTTAAACGGAAAGATAGCTTTTTCTTACACAGAAAAAAAACCTAGATGTTTAATGAAGAAAAAAAATGGAGAGCACAAAATATTTCTGAGGATTTCTTTAGTCTTACTTTCCCACTAAAAGGGACTCTGTTAATAACTTTTTAGTACTTAACAGTAACACATCAGAAAGAGTGAGAGGCTGTTGCTACCTTATTCAAAACCTGATTATAGAGAAACACTAAAAACTGGATTAAAGTTTCTGAAAACAGGAACTTCAGCAATTACATGTAGTTCAAAAAGTGTTTGGAATCTCTCCAGAGAAGGAGACTCCACAACCTCTCTCAGATGCCTGTTCCAGTGCTCTGCCACCCTCACAGTAAAGAAGTCACTTGAAAAAAAACACTAACTCTTAGGAACATCTTTGGAAGCAGTCTGGCTACAGAACTAATATATTGACTTTTGCAGAGTGGAAACCATTCTAGAACTGATGAAAGTGTTGAAATAAGTATTGAAACTGCAACAGAGAATCACAAGTGTAAGAGTGCACTTCCTAACAACACAAAATTGTTACCTTTCAATGTCAAAAAGGGCAATACTTCCCCTATAGCGTAGAACAAGCAGTTATAGAATAAATATAATGTTCCAGGTTAGTTGTGTTCCTTTTATAAGGGGCCAGTGATTGTTTTATCACATTACATATGTTTTCAATGTCTTTAGAATTTTTATGAAGCCATCATAATAGCTAATGATAAGGCAAAAGTAATTTGAACACAAAAGCTGCAGTTGACTGAAAAACTGTAGCTGCCAGGTTATTGGAAGAACATATAACTAGAACAAGAGAGAAAGAATACAGAATACAAGGCAAAAGGAATGAGGAAATCTGGATATGGCAAAGCGTTTGCCAGTTTATCCCACTCAGCCGCATCAGATGTAAAGAAAATCAGTAGACCATGGTAGCAAGATATGTATAGACAAAGGCAAAATGGAGTAAGGTATCAGCTATTTCTTGTCTAAAAGAGGCTATTTCAAGCATTCATTTTGAGCTATTCAACAAAGAAAATGCAACAACCGTTCCGTTTTGCTATAAATTACTTACAAAAAGCCCATAGCAACATGTAAATGTTCCTTGATATTTATAAAATACTATAACAGAACAGATGCCAACAGAGAAAAAAAAAAAAAGACTCTTTATCTTAAACTAAAGATGTAAATTATAGAATCTACCCTTACCATAGCTCTTTTTACTGTAAACCATCCTTCCACCAGTAATTGAACCCAAACAGGTGGAATCATAAATGCTTATTGCATCTATGAAACAGCCACTTAATCCATAGAGGAAAGCAATTAAAATAACTAAACATAACCTGTTTATTTAAATTTGTAAACACCCTAAATGAAGTTGTTTCCTTGCAGATATTACCTGGACACACCTTGGCTTCTAATTAAGTGTGAGAGGGAGGAGGGAAAGTAATCTAATTCTCTGTATTTTATTTAATGTGGAGACAGTCACATCTATTGGGTTGCTATTTAAATTTATAGGTTATGTTTGATAAGTCAGAAGAAAGCACAAAACAAAAATGAGGGGTTTTCCAAACCTTTCTCTTCTCATAATCTGGGGGCCTGTATCAGTCCCATAGAGTCATCTAAAATTCACATTTGAAAAATCAGAACTATTGAGGAGGTGTACACATTAAACTAAACAATGATTATCAGAAAAGGGCTCTCCCTCAAAAAATAAGCAGTTAATACTGAATACTCTCTTCTTTCCTACTTTAGATATTATCAGGAAAGGCAAGCATTTGTAAATGTAAAGTGAAAAAAGTAAAAGCTTTCTAAGATGGCTTGTCAGTTTTCACTTGGGAACTTGTCTCCTATCAGTGAGAGAAGAAAGCCCCAGTCTCTGACCAAATCTCTTTCATTTCTAGAAAAGACATGAGGAAAAGGCATTAAGTAGTGTTTGGCTGGCAGGTAAATCATTGTATTTATTAGTCTATAAAATAACTTGGTTAGATATGATGTTAGTTTTTTTAATACATACTGAATGTCAATATATGTTTGTAAATATACAGTTAGGGTAGGAGGAAAAGTTTAATTATTAACACAGTTTAGGCTCAAAATTATGAAACATTCTCTAATTATAATAGTTAAATGATTGAGCTGGATACCCAGGGTGATAATGGAATCTTTTTCACTGAAGCTTAAGAACAGGACAAAAATCTATCAGAAATACAGATAGCCCCTTGTACCTTTTCTATTTCCTTTTTTTTTTTAATCTTGATTTTGAAAATTAAAAAAAAAAAGATAAAAAAACCTTAGACTGAGATATTAAAATATATCCCATGAAAAAGATACCAGCTACTCCCACAGAGAAGCAATGGGGAAGCATATTATAAGCACAAGAACACTCAGCAACTTATAGAACTCTTATAACTAGTAAATTCTAATTTTCATTTACATTAATAAAGTACATCCATTTTCTTATAACCAGCAAAACTGTTCTTAAAAATATCCATGCTATCAATACAAAATTCTAGAAACACTTCAACAACAGCGTGTACTTCACTCAAAAATATTACTGACTCTCGAGAAAGTATCTACAGAAAATAGTAAGCGTATATGCACATTCTATGATCTAAAAAGGGCATTGTTTCATTCATTCAGGTGCACTGCTGAACACACTAGCTTGATTAATAACACATAACTTTCAAGAGCAATGGTATCTTTGAAATGTATCTTTTCAAAGCACTATTTAACTTTTACAGATCGAAGTAATAGATTATAGTAAAAAAAAAAATCCAAACTTGTTTCTAAATTGTTCCAGTGTAATTATTTTTTTTAAAAACCCTCATTTCCAGCTGGTTTAGTTCCGATTTCCAATAATGGGATCTTTTTTCCATTTTCATCTCTTGCATTATAAAACCTCTTAGCAGTACATTGCTTCCTCCTACTTACACCTATGGATCATGTTCCAGTCACTACATAATCTTGTTGATAAACTGAAAAAAGAGTACTTAAAGCTCCGACAAAAAAGTACCAGTGTCATTCTTTTACAAGATCAAAATGATATTCGGTGTTCACTAAAATAACTTCATTGCAAAATCAGTCTGAGTGTCCCAGCTAAGCTCTCCAACAGCTCTCTGGTTTCTGTGCTGCCA
>JAOEGS010019449.1:15403-29477 GCA_025447755.1 Corythornis vintsioides | reverse complement strand
GATAAACTGAAAAAAGAGTACTTAAAGCTCCGACAAAAAAGTACCAGTGTCATTCTTTTACAAGATCAAAATGATATAAAATAACTTCATTGCAAAATCAGTCTGAGTGTCCCAGCTAAGCTCTCCAACAGCTCTCTGGTTTCTGTGCTGCCACAGCTGTTTTCTGTGAAGTAATTTAATTTGTCATCAGAAAGACTATGTTCATGCAATTATATGTTTTTATTAACTAGTGGTACACAAGAGTAGGATATGTTTGATAGCTTCCACCACTGAGGGGTACCTCAATGTGATTATTTATATGACTTTTAATAAAAGCTGAGTAAAAGATAGACAGAAGCCCTTTCTTATTTTTCTTATTTCAGGCTATGCAACGGCCTGGGTGAATATTCAAGGAAAAAAAAATAGTAACACACAATAGAGGACTGGTGATTAATTGTTAGCTCAGAACTATTTTAAGCATCTCTACACTGTTAACCACTTTCCAGGGCATCATTTGATGCCTAAACAATGACCATTAAGACAGGTATCTGACTATCATTGCGGAAGAGAAAAAGCTAGAAATGGAAATCACATCTGACATTTTGGTTTGCCTCTGATAAAATAATGACACTATATCCTCTGAAAATTGCAAAAATGCTAAGTTCAGGGAACAAAGTCAAATGAATAATTACCAATACAGATAGGGAAAAAAGGTCCAGTGTTTCTGTTCTACGAGTTAGTTTTAACAAAAAAGCTACATTGCCATTCAATGTTTGCTATCTGATGCATTGTTTTAAAGACAACTGTAGATTAAGATATGAAAATTATTTGCTATATTGTAATGGAAAATGGAGGGAAATATTACATTTAGTAAGTAATATTTTTAACAAAATCAACATTAGAGGTTCCAACAGACTTGAAAAAATATTTGCAGTTGAATATAACTTTCTTAGTCTGACATAAGATTTTAAATAAGGTTTTATTAAAGGGTGGGGTTTTTTTTTTTCAATAAATATAGCCCTTTTAAGGATTTCCTCAAGACTACATACCTTCCCCAAAAATTTAAAGGAAAAACTCTATTTCAAAACAAAATAAAAAAACAAACTTGTTTAAAACTTATTTTGTTACCCAAATTTAATGTATTATACCTTGGTCATTTATTAAAGTGGTCCAAGTAATTTATAGGATTTAATTTATCTCAGTGAACTTAAATTACATTAGCTTGTATTCATACACACACAAAAAAAATTCATATCTATTTCATATAGAGCAAAATTTGTTGAGCCTGTACTGATTTTAATGAATATGTAAACTAAGATGTTCTGCTTTTGGCTTCTCGAGAAAGTGGTAGTGTAACTCACAGTTCCATTGTTACCATAAGGCCTGATTCAGCTGTCACTGAGGTTTCCTGGTCTAGGAGACCTCAGTGACTTTTCTTTGTGAGGCTACTGTGTGTATCTTGACACAAAAAGCTGACATGAACTGCAGAACAAAGGGCACACAATGACACAATCCTTTGCATTGGGTGGTCCTTCACAAAGGGTAGTAAGTCCCTTAGGGTTGCTGCAATATGAAGGATGCAGCCTTTATGTCACAAAGTAGGAATTATACACAACAGGAAATACCTGCTATGATCCTATCTTTAAGCAGAGAAATTCTATTTTGATAGATAAGAAGAATGCACTCCAGTCATTAATCTTAAAGTTCTAATCTCAGCATGTTATGATCTGTAACTCTAAAACTCTTGCAAATATTTACACTTAACAGGTATAGATCAAGTTTAAACAGTAGCACCTGTCAGAACATTACAGAGATCACCAAAATGTTGGATGTATCTCAAATAATATTTTTCCTTTTGTTCATTAGAACAACCCAGTTTCTGGAATGAGTGCCATAAAAACCTTAGATTTTATTATTGCACACCAATATCCTGTCTGCATAACCACACAACATTACATATGTAGGGAACAAATGTGACATTAGGTAAGCATAAAATGAGCCTTCTCCAGCATCTTTCCAAACTAGGGAATTTTGAGCCAGATATTATATTTCTCATCATGTCCCATGGCCCCTGGCTAGATTTCTTCCATATGAATTTGCCTAATCCTTTCTTGAAATGCCTTTCATTATTCTCTACAACATCCTTGAGCAATTTATTCCACATTTCAATAACCCATTAAGGAGATTATACTGTCATTTGTATGTTTTAAGTGTAATGCAGGCTAACTGTATATGATATCCTATAATTTTTGAATTAAAGGAACATGAGATAATTTCTTGCTCACATTCTCCATATCATTCAGTTTCATACTTTTCATATGCAATTGACACAGATTTACAGTGTCATAGTATTTCATGCTTTCTTCTCAGTTCTCCTCCTAAGTATTACAAACATTCCTTGTCTCTTTTCATTGTAGCTAAACTGGAATTTTATAATTTAAAATTTTATTTTAGTCCTCAAATTAGGAAAATCTCAGTCCATATAACCTATCCCAGACTCATATCCACTTACTATTGCAGTACTAGAATTTATCTCCTCAATTCTGATCTATTATGATATAATTTAAATCCTGTCAGAATCATGGATACATTACTCATAGTAGTTTAGAAATCATTTTCTATAGTTAAAAAACTAAGTTTTTAATGCAAGGCTATACTTCATAGCATAATTTACTTTGCAAAGACACTAGATACAGTAAGAAACCTTTGTGTTCTCTGAAAACAGTAGTCGTAGAATGGTTTGGGTTGGAAGGGACCTTAAAAATAATCTAGTTCTAACCCTCCTGCCTTGGGCAGGGGCACCTCCCAGGTTGCTCAAAGCCACATCCAACATGACCTTGAACACTTCCAGGGAGAGGGCATCCACAACATGTTCCAGAATCTCACTGTACCCACAGAAAATAATTTATTCTTACTATCTAATCTAAATCTAACCTCTTTCATTTTGAAACCATTATCCCTTGTCCTATCCCTGTGTGCCCTTGCAAAAAGTCCCTTTCCATTTTTCCCAGTTCTGAAGAGGAAAGATCTTTTGGGTCTAGAGAAGCTGATTGATCAAGAATGTTACTAAAATTAGCAAAGGTTTACACAGTCCTTATGTACGACAGGAACATTTCTTTTAATGTTCCCTTCTCTCTTGAAAGACTTAATAAAGAAGACTAGAGAAATCAAGGGGTAGTGGATAACAATTTATAAGACGGTTTTAAGATAAACTCACCCTGTATAAATAAATAGCATTTTTTGTTGAAAAAAGTTTTATAAGAACTTTGTACCTGGTTTCCTGCATTTCATAAATAACTTGCATGGGCATGGGAAATTATAAGAAACTGAGTAAAACACAAGGAAAACAGACAAATAAGCAGAAATATAACTTCCCAAAGTGCTATGATGAGTACATAAGACAAAGAAGTAGAAGCACAAGCATAACAACAGAACGTGATAGAAAGTGAAACAGTATTCACACAGCATTTCTGAGATTAAATAGATTAATTACATTAGAAAACCTAAAGCATTTTTTAGTATTAGCAACATACTGCTTGATAATTTTTTCACCATAAAGTAATGTAACAACTAAATAAAAATAATAATAATTATATATAAAGGTTAGTTCACATAAAGACCTCTGCATAAGCTGAAGTCCAGAATGAGAAGAATATAACATTATGATAAAGGTTACCTCAGTACCTCCTTATTTCAACATTATGCATCAGTGAATCCTCACATCTTAATATCGTACAGAAATAAAAGAGACTAAAGCTACACAGGTGCAATCTAGTCAACCTTTTTTTTTTTTCCTGCAGAAATGGCAAACCATTTGCATTACTACCGTTGAAGAGAGATGCACACAGAAGTGAAAAATATTATTTGGAAAAGGGGTAAAGAATTCCAGGCAACTTCTTTGGAAAGCATTAAAAAAAAAATAAATAGAAAAGAACGTTTTCTTTTTCCCAGAAAAGGCTAGTTCTGAGGGTTCCTAAGTCCCTAAGCCTCCTAGCAGACACTGTGGGAGTGAAGTAGTAAAGTCCAGAAGTTGGGACTTCTAATTTTCAAACACTTGAAAGTTCTTTTAAAGAAGTATTTGAAATCTGAACACTTCACATTTTCAGTAACAGGATATAGATGATATAATTCACCTGCAGAATTCATTGCTGCAGGATGCAATTGATTTAATTATGTCATTAAGATGTTTTAGTAAATAAAGTATAAATAATAAAGAGAACTGCTATTAATGTAATAAAGAATACAAATAAAAAGCTAGAAATTTTCAGGCTTTATTTAGACCATAAGCATATCAACAGATGGAACAAAACCAAAATTATCTTGTTACTATAATACAAAATCCTGGACAGCTATATATAATAGTACTATCAGAGGCATAAAATTAAAATATTTAACTGTTTTCCTACATTATATACTGTTTTCACTATTAAGTGTTCAAAGAACTATTTTGTGTATTTGAGTTTTGAGGATAAGTAGCAGAAAATGTCACATCAGTAATCAGTGCCCTGCCTTTCCCTTTACTCATTCTTCCAAAATATAAAAGAATATTTATGACACTGTGCAAAAGACAGATAAAATACTGAATTTTTTACTACTTACAAATTATTATTGAAACAAATGACTCTATTAAATCCATATTTTTGTATGCTCAGTTACTACAAAACAGATTTAAGATTTAATACTCAATAACCCAGAGTATAATGTTTCATTCAGTCCAAACAAAAGCTAAAAACATTAAAAGGCCAAAGCCTGGAAGAATTATCTCCTTTGTTTTAAAAACACATTTTAAATGAAGAGAACTTAGCAAATTTAATCTGCTATAGCTGACATCATTCCTGGGCATCGATTCAAATTCCAAATTTAATTTCAGTGAAATAAAAGTAATGCCTTCTGCAGATTCAGACACATCTTACTGACATTATATACTGACAACAATAAAAAGTAACAAGGAAATATGGTTTCTGTAAAGAGTTCTTAAAATTAAGGATAGATTAAATATATGTTAAATTGTCTTGGGACAACATTTTATTAGATATTGCTTGACATGAGCATGGTTTATGCCCTTCCAAGTACATATCAGCCTAGACTTTAGAATTCTTTTGAATGCATTTTTTTCTGATAGACACATGCTCTGTGTCACAATTTTGTAATTTTTGGTATATCGATATGATAAAAACGTACTTATTACTGAAGAGAAATGCATGGCATAGTGAGTAAAGCACAGAATAGAGAAAAGGAAAATCCAAGTAGGGAAAATCTCTGCCATGGGACTACCTCCATGACATTTAGCAAGATTTGACATCTGTGACAAAGGTAAAAGGAAGAATAAATTTTTATTTTTTTTTTTTAATGTTAAATATCAAAGTGTACTAGCAGGAAATTACACGAGTTGAAGCTTTTTGGGGAAATTTTTAGGTTCCAATTTTGCCATCTATAATCTCACAAAAGAACACATGGAATTTGCTGGGGATTGACAGAACTCCAAGCACATATATTTGCATATGTAAAAAAAAAAAAATTACTTGCTTGAATAAAATTGCACTAACTCATAAAGACATTTAGCAAATCAATTAAATACTAACTTATATAACAGCTCATTAATCCTTACTAGTGTGCATTTGTATAGTTCCTAGAATTTCTATTTGTATCTGAAAGGATAAATAATTTTCAGTTGCAATGAAATATACATATACTCTATTCACTTTTTTTAAATTACAGTGCTTAAAAACAAGCCCATAAAGGTGCCAAGCACATAACATTAAAACCCTTCTCCATTCCCTTATCAGTTCCTTAAGTCTTTCCCTCATATTAAAGAAATAAGTATACCCCAAAGTAAAACTTAAAGATAAAATCCATATCCAGGAACTTTTTCAGAAATTATTTCATTAAAAAAAAAAAATCCACTAAACTTGCTAACTCAGAACATCAGGTTATTCAACATGTCCATGGCCTTCATACTGATCACTGAAAAAGTGCTCAACAGTGAAAAATCTACTTAAGTACATTTCCTTAGTTTTACATTCTTAATTAATAAATATCTTCAAATTTCTGTTTGTAAGAATACCACAGTTGACTATACTTTACAAAATAACTTTTTCAAAAACATTGAGAGATACAATAACAGATAAACTCCACTAGTAGACTATGAATATGCCCAAAAATATGTGTTAAAGTTGTTGAACTTAGCTAAATTGAGTACTGAAAAGGCAAATACAGTTCTTACTTCTTTTAATAGAATAAATGTTACTTCTCAACACTGTCCCACACAATTACTAGCAGACAATTTTCCCCATGTTGCAACCACTTCCTAAACAAGGTGGAGCCTCTATTTTGTAAAGTTTCATATTCCCTGCTACCTTTCTTTAGTCTCCATCTGTATCTTCCTAATAAAGAAAAGGGGATAAATTTTCTTCATCTGTGACCTCTGCCAAGAGCAGTAATAATTTGGGTGAGGTTTTTTGTTTGTCTGTTTTTTTTTTTAATGGGTTTGTTGGGTTAATTTTTTTAGGGTTTTTCTGTTTTTTTTTTTTTTAGTGGGAAGGGCTTGATGTTTTATTTGAGCAAAAAAAGAAGATAAGACACACATGGTTTTGGATTTCCTCAGTAAATCTGAAAGTTAGGAATCGCCTGATGACAGTTGAGACTGAGTTTCAAAAGCAAGCCTGATTTCCTAGTTCAAAACTATTTAAATTGGGTTATAATTTTGCTGAAGGCAAATAAACCCCAGAGAGCATTCTTACAAATTATTTTTTCAGACAACAAAGCCCAACCATGTCAGACATGAAACAACTGATTTCCTTTAAAAGTTGTGGATGTAGAGTTGTAAGGATTTTAAAAGACAGTAGCACCCACCTTTTAAAAGTTTCCCAAATATGGATTTCTTGGAAGCTGAGGGCATGTGGAGCAGCATTTTCTTACATAAGGGAAGGCAGGGGCAGCGCCTTGGGGACACAATGGTAGGCCATAAATGGAGAAGTTAACTGAGGCCATTGTGAAAACTTCAACCCATCTGTAATTTACTGCTTGTTTGTGCATCTGTAAGACACAGTTTGGGACACAGAGTTTGTAAAAGTATATCCATTTAAATAATTTTCTAACACTTTTTCATATCACTCATTGTAGGTGAAAATGTATTGTTCTGATCTGAATCTTTATGAACGTGAAATACTTGGTATCCCATAATTTAACATAAAGCTCAGGTAAACTTAAGAGATTATAGCATGTGATAAAAGCTAAAATTAGACCAAGGTACCAAGGCTGCACAAACAAAATTACACTTGACACTGGTCTAAGTTTCAAACAAATGCAGCCTTTTATAACTAACAAATATTTTGAACCCTGGACTCCTTTTTGTACAGAATATCAATTCTTCCTATTCTCTACTTACTTTTAATATCAAGTATCCAGTAGATTAAAAAGAATATTTTTTGCTAGAAATTGAAATAATATACAGTATTGCAAGTTTCTCATAATCCCTTCATATTTTCCAACAAAGATCCATTTCATATTATGTACAACATTTCAACAATTGAATGACAGCAGCTTAGAAAGATCTTTTGTAATGCACCAAAAACAATAGGGAAAAAAACTCTGCAAGGTTTATATTCAGCATTCCTGCTTCAAATTCAGTGTAAGTAAAAATAGTGTAAGTAAAAATCAGTGTAAACCCATGGCATCCCAAAGGCTGCTGCAAAATATTTGCAAACATACTGAAAAGCTCAAATTGAAAAGAAACAAAGGGAAAATAAACAGACAATGGCAAAGAAAACAAAGGGAAAATAAACAGACAATAGCAAAGAAAACAAACAGCAGGAGACAAAACCAAAACACTCATCATTCTGATCACACTAACACAGAGATAATTTTTTACCCATAATCTGTTCACTGTCAGTTCATAACTGTCTTCAAAATCCCAGAAAAAATGTGGAGTTTAATTCTAAAAAAGAACTCCCCAGTGAAGAATTTGTGCTCTCTAAATAAAGAATTTCTAATCAGACTTGACAATTTTATTAATATCAAGAACAGCATAAATAATAATAATAAATTTACAAGAGTGCCACTTTAAAGAAATTTAATTTGGTTTTTTTCCTCCTATTACTTTTGTGGGGGTTTTTTTGTGCTCCTCATATATGTCCATTTAGTACTTAATTATATAGAAAATACAATTATTTGGTCCCAAGCCAAGAATCTACTTGCTAAACAAAAAATGTAAACAAGAGAATAAATTTGAAGAACACTATTTTGGAAATATAAATAAATTACACACTGAATTTTAGAAAAGCAAATAATAAAAACTGTGGTCCTACTTCCAAGTACTTAAGATGCAATATAATTCAAAATACATTAGTATCCATTTGAAAATGCTTAAGTAGACAAGTTTCTGCTCGTAGTGAGAAGTGCAGACCTTCTAACCCAGCGAGGCAGCTCTGCTACAGTGGACAGTTCAGGGTAGTTACTAAGCGAGCTGTGGGCTGGCTGCTGGGAGTACCGATGACTGTTTGCTACCACCACACGGAGGGGACACAGTGACAGGAAAAGTGGGCTTGCACACATCATCCTCATGCTATGTGCTGAATGCATTCTGTGATTGAGTTTTTCTGAAGCCATGAAGCATTTTTATGTTCTGCCTAAATCTACAATGCAATTGGAGCCACTGAAGTGGCTATATTTTTAATGGGACAATGTGAGCCCCTTCATATACCACTTTATGAACCTGTTTCTCCTCGATCATTAAGCATTTAAGGCCAGTTGCAAGGATTTCACAGAAATGCTAACTTGGGTGAATAATTACAGTGCACTTGCTTGAGTGTTCTCTGTGACAGACACTGTACACAGGAGAGTGAACCTGAAGCTGACTTAGAAGTCTCTTTAGTTAGTCAAAAAATAATTTTTAAAAGTTGTTATATGGAATATGGAGCATTCTTCTTTTCTAAATTCCTATTAAAAAACAAAAACAAAACTTTCAAAATTATTTGTTAATTTAAGCCATAGAAATCTGAATCCTAAGCCAAACTTCTAACTGTGGGAATTACTGATTAAATTCCACTGACTTTAGGTATCCCTGAAGATGTTTTATACTTCTTAAAAATTAAAATTGGGTCCTACACTTTTTTCTTTTTCTATATTAAAAAACAAACAAACAAAAACAAACAAAAAAACCACACAAAACCAAAACAAACTTAGATCATCTTCCTGTTGTCACATTTTAAAACTGGGAAGGAACAGAGACATGAGAATACTCAAAACTGAATTACAGTAAAGCATAGAATACATAGAATGTACCTTTATCCTAAAGAAGACCTTTAGGATTCAAAGATAAGTGAAATGCATTCTAGCATAGCAACAGGAGATACCTGCTCAGGCAGGGGGATTGGACTAGATGATCTTCTAGGTCCCTTCCAACCCCTAATATCTATGAATCTATGAACTGGGCATGTGTCAGTCTTTCCATCTTCCTCATCTGTAGTCTCATTTACATGGATGAATAAGGTCTCCATGTTTTCTAAGTACTAACATTGCAATACAAAAGTTCCATAAACTTGACCTTTTTAGCAGCAAATGCATCATACTCAAAATGTTCTTACATGCAAGTTCTCCTGTATTTAGTCTTCAGTGAAGACCACAGATGGAGATAACATTTGCTCACACACACTTTATTACAGAGCAGACTATTTAATCATCAGTGTATTGGAGCACTGTTCATTTTGACTTAAAATAAGTAGGGTTTTTTTCTTAAAAAAAAAATAAAAAATAAATGCCAGTGGTTCAAACTAAATGAGGGGTTTTTTTATTCTTTTAAAGGCAGCATGGAAGTTCCATGAATGTGCAGACCCAAATCCTAAAAGTCTTCATAGCAGATGCAACTATGTACAACCATCTGCTAGAGCACTCTAAAATTGTCATATAATTCTTAAGACAAATACATTGTAGAGGTTTAAATAGTAGAAATTTAATACTCATTTGACAGTTGAAAAGTGAACAAACTGATGCATCTACCATGTGATGAAACAATTCTATAATAAATGACAGATAGGGAAGGGAAACCATGTGCTACTCTCTTAATATATAGTACATAGAAATGTGACTTGACCTGGCATTTATTCCATCCCTGATGTAACAATAAAACTGCAAGGTAAAAGTTAAGCTCTCTTCCAAAGCATTGGATTTCTTTTTTTTTTTTTTTTTCTTCCCTCTTTTTCTATTAGAAATATTACTTTGGCAATTTTTTATTACTATGCAAGAAAAGCAATCTCACAAAGGAAAATACATCCTAAAATCATAAACTGCTGCACACAGAAAAATTCAACTTAAGGAATTGCAGCATTCTCCTTTCAAATTAAGCTCATATTTATTAACTTAACAGATTTACTAACTACATTTAAATAAAACATGTCATACAACAGAGTCTATTATGAATTATGCGACTATAAAAGAAAAGATACTCAAGGTTCAAATGAAGGGGCATTTCCACCCAGGGCAACACTATGCAAAAGAGCTAGTAAGAGCAAACTGATTTCCCCTTTAAACATGTGCCTTTTTTTGAAGTATGGCTTTTTCAGATGAAGATTCAGCGTCTTTCACCACTATCACACTAAATGTACAATTATAAACTATTCTAATTCAGATAAATATATATACACACACAACATAAGGAGTTTTTGAAATAATTTAATAGATGTGATAAGAACATGGGGTTTTTTTACTGTTTGTTTTTTTGTTTGTTTTTGTTTAGTTGGGTTTTTTTGTGGTTTTGTTGTTTTGGTGGTTTTTTTTTTTGTTCATTTTGTTTTTAAATAATACTTCCTTTATACTCTGACATATCTGAACTGGAAACATTGAACAGCTGTGATTTTTTTATAGGAATAGGATAATTTATGAAAATTATACTGTGGCAAATTGGTCATATCTGCTAGGTTTTAAAATGAAGTATTACTTTATTTGCAGTTGTTTTCATTTATATACTGAAGCTTGAACTTTTTCTAGAACCTAAGAAACCAGGTAGCTGTCCAAACACTGTTATAGAAATACCATTCATTTGGCAGAAGCCTTTTTAATAGTCTCCTCAAATACTTCATAATTTTAATTTTTACATATTATCAGTGATAACATCTTCTCAATGAAATTGGATTAATAACGTGCACACTGGAAAAAAGTGTTGCTTTAAGCACACTAGCCTGAGAATCTGGAGAGATGGGGTCTATTTTTGTCACAGGTTGCCTGTATGGCATTGCCTGAGTTGCTTAGCCTCCCCATGCCACAGACTCACCTTTAGTAAGTGAAAGCAATTAATGTGTCCCCCATCATAGGTTTCCTGATATAATAATTATTATTTTCACCCATTTGTTGACATGTTTCTTTAGGAGGGAAAGTCAGGATGGCAAAACAAAATAAAAAGCCATTTTTTCAGCTCTCTGGTTTTGGAGAGTTTTGGATTATTGCTGTTATGGTTTTGGGGATTTTGGGGGGAAGTGAGGTTTGTTTCTTGGGGTGGGGGCTGTTTTGTTGTTTGTTGGGTTTTTTTGGTTTTTTTGGTTTTTTTTATTTCTCAGTGCTCAAAATCTAAAGACTGTCTATGTAAGGATTGTTCAAGTTTTTCCAAGTTCCTATCTCACTCAGTGGAATTCAATCCGAATCCATCCAAGAGAATCCCATTGCAAAACCAATCCAACTTTGTCTGGAACATCCAGACATATTTGCAGACATTCAACTGTCCAAGTTGCACACACAGTATAGCTCACAAGGATGATCTGGAAACACTCCTGTAAACTCTTATCACAAATCTCAAAGCATATGGAAACAAAACAAAAAATTCTCACAGAAAATCTCTGCTGTACCATCCACTACAGAGCACTTGGCTGCTTATGGCTAGATAAAACACAGTGCAGTCCTTCACAAAAGCTTTCAAAGACCATGCTGTATCACTTTGTACTTTTTCTACATGAATGTTTTCCAAACTCAGCAGTCCATAAATTCTAGAATACTACTTAACTTCCAAAATATCTTAATCAATATAAACAGATCTTTTGACATGTAGTGTAAAGGTGTAAATTCAGCTAGAACTATTGTTGGATTCCTCACTGACCTCCGTTTCTCTTCAAGCAAATAAAAATATATAAACATCAATGCAAAAATAGCAGTTTTAAAATATATGAAGTTTTATGCCTTACATGGACCTTTAAAGAGTATTAAAACACTCAAAGGCTCAGGCATATATATTTTGTCAATTAATGTTACATTATATCTTACATATATTATGCATCTTAAATATATTTTGAAACATATGTTAAATATTTATTGATATTTGCCTGTTGATTTATTTTAGTTTTCCATGTTAACACCACACTTTCTTTTTCTTCCTTTCCTCTATTCACATTTTGTTCCCCGTTAACAGATCCACCGCTTTTACAAGCGGGTCTAGGCCAGGTCAAATGAAATGAAGGACTCCAAACCTCTAAGTAAACATTCTGATTCTGGTTACAAGATAGACCCAAGTAAAAGCTCCTGTAGTTGACTCTCAGTAGTGGTATTTTATTTCTCCAAGTTCTTTTCCCCTAGAACACAGAGTAGCAGGCTAGAAGTGTGAGGTTTAAATGAACACTGAATTTTGCAATCCATCTAAATGGAATTAGTTACAGAAGAGCTCCTGCAGCCGCTTTCCTGCTGTCAGTAAAGGCTGGTTTCACAAGGGGCACACAACTCTAGCACCTCATTTCAACTTGCATCATACTCAAATGCTTTTCCTGGACCCCGAGGATCAGTATTTCACTAAAAACAAACCAACCAACCAGACAACACAAAAAAAAACCCAATCCTTCAAAAAAACCTCTTGTTCCCTTCTGCTCTTGCTACTATTATGCACTGGCCTTGGGCTTACTCCCAGCACAGTCTAAATAAACTCCTCTCATTTCTAGTATTTCCTGTCACCCAAGGCTGCCAGATACAGCTGGGTCACACAGTGTATATTCTGTAAAGCTCCACTCTTTTGTCTTTACTGAAACCCTTGTGCCAATAGTAATTACCCAAGCATTTCATATCTGTGTCCTGATTTTGTGCTGACCAAGGTTAAGATACACATGATGAGCTTTTGGTATTCTTCCCATGTAAGCCTTTCTTTTAAAAAAGGTTTCTTTTAACAGGCCAGCCCTTTGGTCAACTCCACATCAGAAACAGTATACAATAAACAGCATACAAAAATTGAATATTCTCTTATGGCATTTTCTTCATTCACAATAATTTGTTAAAGGATATGCTTATTAAAACAGTGAAGATAGTGAAATATAAAATCCACTTGCTCCCTCAGCTCATTTCCATTTTCTAAGGGAAAATGTCCAGTTCAGATCTATCCTCCTGGGAGAGTTAGCTGGGTTTTTACTCCAGTCTACTCACAACTCAGTTAATTACCTCCACAATAGACTGCAATAAGTCTATAGAGCCAAGGGCATTGTGTGTTTCTTCATGTGTATCAGGGAGCTTTACTCCAGAGAAGCTCTGATCTAGTCCCTCAAATCAATCACCACTTAGTAGCCAGAAAGCACTGTGCATGTTCCTGGACCAAATCTTATTTACCTTCACCCAAACGTAATAGAGTTCATGTTACCCAAGACATATTTATGATGTGAACAGAAGCACAGTAATGGAGGAAGATTATGTCCCTCTGTCTCTATGAACAGCATCACAGAAGGTGTCACCTATTTTTATTTGTCTTAAAAAGAATGCAGAAGTTTCCTGTGACCACGGCACATGACAACAGCTGCTCTGAGCTCATCAAACAATAACCTCTAGCAGTCAATAAGCTGAAGGATAAACACGTCTTTAAGGCTAGAATTTTTAATGCCAGGAGCCTTCCTAAAACTGTTGTTGGTTGGCCAACACTTTTTTAGCCAGAAAAAAACAAATAGGAAAGAATAACTGTATGCTTCCTTGACTACTCGAAGAAGCCAGGCAAGGAGACACATTTTCACAGAGGGGCTGTTCAGGAGAGCAAAAGCGGTGTCAAATTTGGTGCAAATGTTTCTTATTATCCTTAAGTAGCCATTTTATTTTCCTTTAAAATTAATCTAGTGACAATTCTTTTAAATATTTAATATTTAAATCT
>JAOEGS010019449.1:0-11084 GCA_025447755.1 Corythornis vintsioides | reverse complement strand
TGCTCTGGCAGGGGGGTTGGACTAGATGATCTTCTAGGTCCCTTCCAACCCCTAACATTCTGTGATTCTGTGATTCTCTGATACTGGCATAGCCTGTTGCTGGACACTCTCCAAATGCTTATTTTACATAAGTATTTTTATGTAGCAACTTGTGCTATTGATAATGTAATGATCAATAAAGAATAATATACAATGCATGTGATGGAATCAACTGTTTTCTCCTACCTATTATTCCAATTTAAGTAAACAGCAATGGCATATTTCAGAAATCTTGTTCTGAGTTGCTTCGATTGCAGTTCACTCCATAAGAGAAGATAGCTATTATTGGACAGTTCTGCATATCAGATTTTCCAAAGGCATCTACAAAACACTAGACACTAATAAGGATGTTCTTGGGTCCCTTCCCAATTCCATTAAAGTTAGTAAGGAAATATAGTTCTTTTTAGAGGTAAATAAATCAAAGTACTTAGTTAGAAAACTACATTTTAGAGAATAGCTCTTCAAGGTATAAAATCTGCAACCAGTAGCATTATATCCAGTGATGCAAAAACCATCTCCAGAGTTACTAATGTTACTGAGTGACAGTCACAGAAGCATGTCATCTGTATACATTGTTTAGCATGTGGAATTGAAAAGCTATAGCTTGAATACTTTTTTTTTTTTTTTCCTCTGACAAGCAAGGCTTTCTTGTGCTGAATCATTTAAAGTTTTACCAGCCCCTTGTTCAACAGCACAGAAAACATCTTTGTGTACCCATCTTTGCTGGAAAGACCTCAGGCAAAAACCCCTTGGGACCACATTTGCTCTTTTTCAAGGCTACACATCCCCTTGTGCCTTGTAATCAATTATCAGTCTTCATCTTCTCCACTACTTCCAGGTGATGGGCCTTTAGTTTCAAACAGAAATGTTAATCTACAGAAGCATAATGTTACCTTTTCCATTATTAAATTTCCTATTGGTATTATTTAATTTCAAAAGTTCACACAATTACTTTATGCATCTTTATGATCACCCCTACTATTTAGTACCTCCTGACTTTTGTGGCATAAATAAACTGAAATCAGTACACTCCTACTTTTTTGTGCTATTAGTAAGACCAAAAGACAAGGCTGTAGACTGATGTTTGTGTGTATTACTTAGTAATAGGTAATTAACTTCACCCTGACTGCGTGAATCCCCATTTCATGCAGTTAGTTCTGTTAACCACCTTTTTCTTTTGCCTCTACTTTCTACATTATCAACCTTACAAAAAGTGAAGCTAAGTATTAATTTAAGTTTGAGAGCAATATCCACATTATCTTTATTAAGTTTGAGAGCAATATCCACATTATCTTTAATCTCCAATGAGAAAACATCTGCTAACAGAAAATAAAGTCAAGCAGAAAATTACACTATTACGAGGAATTTTATCTCAGATATAGATTGTGAGGCAAATCCTATTTCTGGTGGTGAATCCTTCAACAATTGCAGAGTCATCAGGAATGGATGCTGTTTAGATGTTATTTTAGTAATCAGTGGAGACATATTATAAGAAATTGCTTTAGGAGGGAAAGAATGAGCTGAGGAGGAACAACTATTTAGTTTAATTAAATAGAAAAATAAGTAAAAGGAGACACGGCCCAACAGTTCAGTTACAAGTATAAAATCTTTGATAATTGATGGAATGATATGGAAAAGAAAAAGCTGTTGAGATTCAAATATGGAAGAAACATGACATTTCTTTCAACTAGTTGTTCTCAAGCTCCTTTTCCAGTGAACTGTCATGCAGGGTCAGAGGTTCTCTTACATAAGGGGAACATCTATAGGATTGGCCATACGGTTGGGGAAACAGTAAGAGACATGAACTGTTATTTGCACCTTGTGGATATTCCATCTGCATTTTTCTTTACAGGAAGTGTACTTTTACGTACATTTTTAGCTGCGGTATGTCAAGAAATGAAGAAAAGTTCACCTAAAAGTTCTCTGCCATTCTTTTAATTCCTCTTTATCACCTATGGACTGCACTAGCAACTTTAAGAATATTATTGAAGCTTTCTGCACAAATGTAGACTGTTGCTGCATACTAGCAGATCAGTTTAACTAACATTTACTATTAAAAATGTGTCAGTCCTAACCATTTTCCAGAGGCCTATTACTGATCAACAGCCTACCAGTGACTGTTGTGAGTCTGTAGGCAACCTGGCACCTGCCCTTTCCCACTGTCTCTTGGGTTACAGTACTGTCAGTCATTCATGACAAGGACTTAGATTGAACTTGCACTCCAAACACAGAACAAACATGCAAAAATCTGCCAAAAATTAAGACAGATCTAGTACAAAAGCCCAGACTCTCTATTAAAAGCCCAAACTCTCTATTATTCACTGTGTACAAGAGAAGGACTAACAAAATTGTGACCCTAATTAACCCCACTGACTGTCCAGCTGATGGCAAGCCTATACTCATGCTGCTGAGGAACTGGATTAGACAGCTGAGACCACAATCATCTGTTAGTATTGGTGGGCATGGCCACCAGAAATGGCAGGTCCTGTCCCTGTATCATCACGCCCTGCAGAACCATTGTGTGTGCCACAAGCACACAATGCTTTGTGCTGAAGGTCCAGTACCTGGGATTTACACACATTGTCTAATTCACCACAATCTGTAAGGCTGACCCCCACCTCACTAAATGATAGTACTATAAACAAAGCTAAAAGTCATACTTAAAATCATAAATGGCTCACTAAAGCAGCGATTTTGCCACTCCTGAGTTGCAGATAAAAAGATTCTGCTCTGAAAGTCAGGTTGCAGCCCACAGTAGGGGAGGGAAGATGAGAGCAGTAGAAGTGAAGTGCTCTCCAACAGCATAAGTCCATTAAAACATTCCATCTAACTCATTAGGAATTATACTTAAACTAAGTGGAGAAAATTGAGTCATAAGTGACTCATCCACTTACCAGATGGGAGGAAAGCATATATGAAATTCAGGACCGCCACTTGGTGAACATCATGAACCACTACTGCTTTAACTGTGAGTCAGTTTTGCTGCCTGCCACAAAACAGGGAGCATACAGTGATCGATGCAGACGAAATACACTCCTTCATCCTCTGGCTAATCCCCTTATCAAAGTGTATCACAAATAAAAGGTGTTTAGGATATTACTTCCATCTCCATTAGCTAGTGATCAAGCACAGATGTTAATTGGCCTAGTCCAAATCAGGCTCAGGTCTTAACTTTTTTACAGCTGTAAGAGGTATTCCATAAAATTCAGAGGATGAAAAAGATTGTCATGTCTGCTCTGTTGCAGGTAACGCCTTAGCCATTAAATATACATAGGTATTTTGCTACCAAAGCAGAAGTGCTTATTAAAGGCTTGTCAGAAGAGCAATGTCAGAAATCTGAAACCTTGCAGACCATAGCTGTTCCAATAGAAGTAGAAAATCAAGGCATAGAGAAGTCAACAGCTACACATCTTTAGTAGCACTTGCCAAATCTCAGGATTACGCACTTTTTCTTTTAGAATCAGAAATCTCAGATAGCAGAAAGGCAAACTTCATTGTGTGGATTTACACCAATCCCTTAATTTAACTTTCTAATTTCCACAGGAAAGCCTCTCTGAGCTGCATGTGTAGATGATGGAAAGTCTGTAACATCCAATCCTGTCCTAGAAACCCCAAGCACTTTGGTCTGAGACTGGAAAGCTACTATAAACCAGCTTCTAGCTGACATCTAAAAATACGAAGTACATAGCCACCCAAACTTTTTCTGACCTGACGTGACATTTCAAGGTTAGTCAAGGGCCCATCAGCCCTGTCCTACATATTTACTTATTTAATGTTATAAGTAACTTAGTTAGACACAGCTGTAAGTTTTTTGCCTTTCATCTTACGGTCCAAACATTCCAGATTTCCACCTAAGTGGCTGCACTCCCCGGCAGTGAACAATTCTGCAGCTTTTGCAGAACAATGTTCACTTGAGTACACTTGTATTGGAAGCTGAAGATGTAACTTCTAAGGAAATGAAAAGTATTTGGAAACCAGGGTATTCCAGGTGCCACTCTATACCAGAATCTAAACCTCAGCTCTCTATGGTTGCTCTATAGAAGGGTATGTCCTTCCAGTCATACACACATCATACTGGAAGTAATATACATATTTTCATAATTCCACAGTCAGAATCTCCACATTATTACTTGTGACCGCCGCAGAAATGATCTTAACACCTGTTACAGTATGACCTAATGTACCATAAAGATCAAAATCTATTTGCAGGAATATCTTGTGCAGGTCCTGATAAAATGTATCATGGTCTACGTAAGCATTAGCATTTAAATAACTTCAGCTACAGAAGATGTTTTCACATAAAGATGATGTATTACCTAAGAAAAATTCAGATTAGCATTTTTGATGCTCTGTAACACTAAATAGCAGTGCATAGATTCTAAAAAATCCGAACTACTTCCTAAGGAACACCAGCATTGTTACACAGCATTTTTATCTTCTTCAACTCGAAAATTTTGAGAAAACTGGTATTTATTAGTTCCCTTGACAGTATAATATCATGGCTATAAGGTAGTGGGTTTTATGTGAGAACAATCCCCACATGGTACCAGGCTGCTGACATCATCATCTAACAGGCAATTTGTGGATGAGAATTTAAAATAAGAAATTAAGTATTACCAATCATAGAATTCCTTTCCTTGTAAAAGACTCTTTATCAACATTTGAAGTACAAGTATTGCTCCTATGTTACTTTTCATAAATAATGATTGATGCCTTAAAAATATGTTAGTATTATTATCAGAGGTCCAGCCACATTCCTGAGCCTTCTCTTACATTTTTTCCATAAGGAGAATCCAAATTAGTGATTTCCATGCTAAATATTCGAGTAATGTTTGATTCAAAGCAAGTCTCCATTTTATTGGGATGCATGTACTCACCACATGTGGCAAAAGACATAGATATTTTCATCCAGAACAGCAATTATGTTAAGAAAAACATGGCTTCTTTATCTGTGAAAGACAACTGCAAAGCAATTCAAAAGTGCATTCAAGAATTTCAAAAACCATATGTAAGTCTTGGGAATGGAATATGAAGATAAATAGACAACACTGCTTTTGAACCATGTTTTAAAATATTATTAATAATTAGAGATTTACAGAAACTGTAATAATAACAATGAATCTTTATTTGACTGTTAAATGTTAACCTAATTAAACCTTTGAAGATTCGTTGAAAGACATCATTTACATCACAAAAATTATCCCTCTAGCACAACAGGGGATGGCATCAGAAAAACAGAACCTCCTGAAAGAACTGAAGTCTGCCTTCCTAAGTTAGCCTGTTCGTCTCTCTTGTACCAAACAATCCAGTAATTAGCAGAAGCTGACTGCAAAACAAACTGGTCTTTCTTTAAAGAGTGAAGTAGGTTTTACTAGAGAACAGGTACTACAAAACCAGTCAGTGGGAGCCAAGTCACCTCTATAGCTATCTGGAATGAACACTGCTGCTCAGATTAAATGCAGTCCTTGATATGGCCACAGAAGATATGTAAAGCTACACAGTCTCCTGCTGTTGATAATGACTCATATCCTGTATTTTTCACATAAGACAGCAAGTTCCAGCTATTTATGGTACAGCCCATTAAAAATTTATTTTCATGAAGAAAAAGTACTGTCAGTTGCCATTCAGGAGCTGATGTAGGAGGCCAGCTAGCATGTTACAGAAATTATGAGAGAAAAATACTATAATCACAAAAGAGCCAAATGTTTCCTCTTGGATAGCAGATGCATAGTCATAAGCAGAATCTTTTGTCTCAGAAAATTTTGTTCATACACAGAGCACACTAGAAAAAAAAGAACAGTGGAAAAATATGTTATGACTTGGATCAGTCCGCTCAGTTCTATGCCATATCTCAGACACATGAGCTCTTCCCTCCACTCTGCCCCAAAACAGAGGATATGAGCATCCCTAAACCATTGTGGAAATGGATGGGGAAGGAGCAGGGTGTATGCTTCTGACTTGCATTATACTTAACATCTTGCAGGGTTGAACAGGGAATACTACTTAAATGAAAAACTACAATTTACATTAGTTTAATTAGTGCCTTAATATTCTAATAATTATTTTTTCTTTCAGTTAAAAACCTCACTTTTGCAAGGAGTGTGATATTACATCAATGGTTTCTTCTTCCTCATCCTACACACCACCTGGGGCTATTTTTATACTTTTTCTAATATATTTTACCCCTCATGCTTTCACCAGGTGTTTCTACCTGGTAGTTATTTGTTATATTTTAAAAAATGGGGAAAAAATTAAACTGAAGAATACTTTATAGATTTTAAAATAAAACCCACCCTTATTGCTGTAGAATTTCAGTTGTGAACCCACTCAGCAGTTTATTAAAGATATTTCTGAGTAAAAGTGCTGACTTTGCCCCATGAAAGTGGAATAAATTTCAGTAGATTGAAAGATGCTAAACACTTGTTTGTATTTCACTACACATCCAACAAGAAGTCCCAGTTGCAAAATGTAATTCATTGCAAAGTAGTCCCTGATTGTTGAGGGATGGTTTATAAAAATAAAAATGGTCCTTTAAAAATATCACCAGGCAGTAAATTTTATAAGTGCTGAGCTTCAGTCATGTAGGAAATCAGGTGTTAGGAGACTTTATGATACTGATTGGTCTCTCCAGAGCCATATTCTGTCATTACTGCTCTTGGAATCAACAGGAATTTTGAATGAAAATCAATAGCAGATATTATGCTATGATTAAGCTCCTTAGGGTTGATGCATATCATGAAAACAATATTGATATCATTCAAGACGAGATTCTTGACAGTATAATCTCAGTATAAACCAGTTCTCTGTTGCAAGGAAATTGTCACAGAATGGTCAAAACTGAAAGGGATCCATTGAGATCAGATTAGTGAAACATGACTTCCCCTTAATGAATGCTTCCATGTTGGCTATTTCCTTTCTTCCATGTGCTGAGAGATGCTCTCCAGAATGACATGCTCCATCACCTTCCCAATACTTTCCTTTTTTTTTTTTTTTTTTATGGGATTTGCTTCTTTTTTACGTGTTCTTAATGTGGAATTCACTTCTCCCCACACTCAGTCGCAAAAGACAGTTAAGCTCTCAGCAACTTATTTGAATATACTCTGAGAACAGAAACAGCCATTGACTTTAATGACTAAAATAAAACTTCCAGCTTCTTTTGTTTCTCCTATGAAACCAGAAGCCCAAGTAAGTAGTAAGAAACTCTGCCTGCCATTGAACCTGTCACAGGTAAGCATCTGCAAGTAAATGCTCTCACAGACCATCAGGAACAAGTAAATAACTCATTGCTATGGAGGGCAGCAATTCTTCACTTTCAGATCAACTCCATTCCATCACTCATTTGGCCACAAGTTAGATTAGATGTGGCTCTTCTCCACAGAGGTGTTTAGGAGGTTAAAGGGTATAGGTCCGAGTTCTAGGACTGGAAAATGAGTAAGTCTTTTTAAAAAAATAAGGCTTTGCCTCTAGATCCTGTTTGGATCTGTCTTTCTCACCCTTAAAGGCTACTTCTATGTCAACACAAACTGAAAATCCCGCTAAGAAAATCAAGAAGTTGGTATGTTTCTGAACAAAAAAAAAACTGCAGCACCAAGAATCTGAGAGCCCTTACTAAATTTTGCAACTTGGACCACAGAAGATACTTCACATGCCCAAAACACAGATAATAAACTATTTTCTTTAATAGAAATACTTTTAGAGTAAAATCTTACTAAGGAAGGCAACGGACAAGAATTACACAGGGAAAATGCCTAATACAGGAAATCATCTGGGTAACAGCAACCAATGATTTAACTACAGATACAAACAAAAAATAGTATCTACAACAACACTACGAACACTAACATTGTTAAGAGCAGTGCTTACCCTTCCTGGAAGCCAGCTTGCTTGCTTTCTCTCACTTAAAGCTCCATCAGCATCACTACATTAGTGACTAACTGTTGCTGCAGACAGAGTAAAACACCTGTTGCACGCAAGTCCCCTCTTTTTCTTACACAGCAACAACAGCAGCCATTTACTTTGAGGAAAAAGGAGCTTGCAGTGGCCATGCTTCACTGTGCATCAGCTGTATAGTCGGGTTGGAATAGACCCCATGGGGAAATTAGGTAAGTGAAACCAGTGAAACTGGTAATGTGAAACATTTCCAGCCCTTTGAAGGACCCTAGAATGTAAGTGGTAACAGTCACATGAGTGCATCCGCTTTAGTTTCATTAACTTTAATGCTGGACATCAAAGAATGAGCTTCGATGGATCACATGAATCTGATCTAACACCACATTCCTACCTGAAGGGACAAGCTCCTTCACTTCACTCTAAGCAGCGCAGTACTGCTGCTTCCTTTCTGAGTGCAATCCTTTGTGTGCCCACATGGTGAGCTTATCAGAAAACTGATTTGGTGGGAACTAAGCCAGAAAAATAAATAATCATAAAACCCGATTCATTTTCAACCAGCATTGTTCCTTGCTACAACATCCTGTGTGCTCCCTTAACAAAAGCCCAAAGGACAGAGCAAAAAGCATGGCAGAGGATGAAAGGGAAGGCAGGATCTCTTTAAAACATCGATGTCAGAGATGTGGTCTTAGTTAAACAATCAGAATGGAGATTCTACACATGGTCTGTACTATCCTCAGTTCAGATGTACTGAAAAAACTGCCATTTTCTCAGTAAATAAAATCTAAGATACTTGGTTCAGTAACACATCTTTGATTACAGAGAAGTACTTATGATTTTTTTTTTTTTTTAAGCACAAAAGTTTACCAAAGTGAAAAGTAATATTGTTCTTGTTATTCTAGAGGTGAAAATTGGTATAAATGGTGCACATTTAATAAAACCAAGAGCCTGCTTTGGAGACCAAAATAGTAGCTCTGCAGTCAGTGATGCAAAACATGAAAGCAATGGCTGGGTATAGTATCAAATGAATCACAATTGGGGAGTGAATTAATTGACGTAAAAACCTCAGCGTATAAAGCAAAGAAACTAAAGGATCTGCAGTTTGAATTGTTAATTTAATTGTCTTTTCAATATATTTCCATGGTACTGCTAATGTTTCATACCTCTCTGAGGCGTCATCATTGCTCAGGGTTCTGCAGAGATACTATCTGCATCCAAGCTGCTTTAGCTGCATGTAATTTGGATATATCTGCAACCAAAGCTTTTCAATTTCATTATTGATCAAAAAGTACAATCTAATTTCTTTAATTCTATTTTGTCTGTAGTCATGGTTTTGGGTGTATTCAAAACCAACATGATCATTTGTCAGGCAGGTGTGGTTATGCAAAACTGTGTCTATTTCTACCATATTTCTTTACAGAGAGGGTGGTTAGGCATTGGAATAGGCTGCCCAGGGAGGTGGTAGAGTCCCCATCCCTGGAGGTGTTTAAGAACCGTGCAGATGTGGTGCTGGGGGACATGATTTAGGGACACTGGCAGTGTAGGGTTAATGGCTGGACTTGATGATCTTGAAGGTCTCTTCCAGCCAAATCATTCTATGATTCTATGATTGAAATACCTCTTTAAAATTACATGAAAAGTGATACTACAGGTAAGAAATAGGATCACCTTTAAAAGAAAAAAAAAAGTATCAATGACTCCACAAAAAGCAGAGGACATAAAATTCTGTTATTCATAATACATATACTCATATATGTGTATATACACATGTACAGAGATGTGTGTATATATACATCTTGCTAAACATTCCCTTTTTTATATACATTTCAATTAGGATTCTCTAGCATATTACACAGGTGAATAAAATAAAATATTCCCTGTATTCAGTATTTTTAATATAATTCCATTTTTAGAATGACAAAACCACGACAAAGAGATCAAGTCAAGTTATCCATAGCCTGAGGCTGGACTTATGTAGATCACATTATACTTACTGGACAATTCTGGAGTCTCTAAATAAAGTACTTTCTCCATTTCTGGATGTGCATTAATATCATTTGCAACATATTTGAAAGATCAACCTTGATCTTTTACATTTGCTTTTTGAAAAATAGAACGATGATCTCAAGAGCAGTTTACCCGTGCTGCGAGAGACATTTTAGCTGTCCTTTCTAAATAAATACATAGTGCATTTAATCAGTTAACCTTAAGCCATGCTGTTAATTGGTACTGGCAAATAATTTATCAGTACCTATCTCCAGTTTCATTTGAAAAAATAACTAGCAACAATTATATAAAAAAAGAAACCGTGTTACTTTATGTCAAAAGTAATGCTACACATAGCTCTTACTCATCCTGGGATATGCAAGATTATGAAAAACAGAATCTAAAATCAGACATAGATGTAACATGACCTTCTCTTGCTTTAGTGGAATCAAGATTCTGCATGAGGGAATAAAAATTAATAATCACTCTGAACCCCTCAGGCATACTGATCTTCACAGAGACTCAGATTTATTTCCTAATAATATTACCTGTTTCCCTGCACTGTTATGCAGTAGGCAGTACCTCATGCTTACAAAAAGCTAGAATTACCTTAAAAAGGGTTCTCTTATGAGAGCATGAGGAATGAAAATTCATTAGAACAATGGAAGCTCTTCACTGTTTAGCAGGATCAGGCCTTTTTTTTTTTCTTAAATAGAAAATATTGTAAGGAGCTTAAAGACAGGCACAAATATGGTTAAATTGAATATAAGGTAGAACAACAGGGAATTCTTAAGATAAAGATGCAAGACTGTTCTATCAATCACCAGAAATTTCTGTCCAGATTCAAAATACTGTAAATCATCCTAATTCTAAAATTGAGGGCATTTAATATCACAAAAAGAAACTAATTTGTATTTTCTGATGAAGTATATAATCTCCCTCTTCCACATTCAACTTTCATTATTTCAGAGGAAGGGAGGGAGAAGCATATAAGCCTGTTCCTTTTTCCTGGGTATGGAGAAAGGGGAGAAGAGAGGTTAAAGTCTCTGTGTCATCAAATATATGCATGAAGCAGCAAAATCAACAGTGATCAAGAGAATCATAGAATCATAGAATCATAGATATTAGGGGTTGGAAGGGACCTAGAAGATCATCTAGTCCAACCCCCCTGC
>JAOEGS010019448.1:15466-25654 GCA_025447755.1 Corythornis vintsioides | reverse complement strand
CACTTTCCATGAACATTTTTTTTCCACACTATCAAAAAAAGGGTTATTTTTCTTCTAGAATAAAGTTAAAGCTACTTAATATATGCTTTATTTTTCAGTAATTCCCCTAGCAGTAGATACTGGCTTTGCTACAACATCCTGTTATTTTTAATGGCTTGCCAGGTTTTCAGCACCAACTTGAGAAGAAAATAATGGAACAGCTTCAGTCTGAATTTTAGATCCTTTCAAGTACTTCTCAGTTACAAGAGCTCTAGCAGGAACGCCAGTTGTAATTACCAGAGTTGTGCTGCAGATCAGAATCATGGAACAGTTTGGGTTGGAAAGGACCTTAAATCTCATCCAGTTCCAACCCCCTGCCATGGGGACACCTCCCACCAGAGAAGGGTGCTCAGAGCCCCATCCAGCCTGGAGCTGAGCACAGCCAGGGATGGAGCATCCACAGCCTCCCTGGGCAGCCTGTGCCAGGGGCTCACCACACTCAGAGGGAAAACTTCCTTATTTCTAATCTAGATCTCCCCTCTTTCAGTTTAAAAGCTGTATCCCTTGTCCTATCACTGTGCCCCTGCAAGAGTCTGTCTCCAGCTTTCCTGTAGGCCCCCTCAAGTCCTGAAAGCCCCCAGAAGGTCTCCCTGGAGCTTCTCCTCTCCAGGCTGAACCCCCCCAGCTCTCTCAGCCTGTCTTTACAGGAGAATGCATCTTAAATCTCAGTCCCTGCTTGGAGGTGGGAAGAGAAGACTTCCTAATGTCACAGGCAGAAGTTAGAGTCAATATTTAGACATTTCAGATGGCTTCTATTTTTGAATTCCAATAACTAAAAATGATCTCCCATTGATAATTACCTTTTGCAGCAAGCTCAGCTATATGATGTTCTCAGGCACTGGTAATTAAAAATAAACATAAAGGTTTGCATTCGACAGTTGCAGCCCATGCTCAGCCGCAGGAAGGGGCAAAGGGGTTGACAGGGGCACAGGGTCACATCCCATTCCTGCTCATGTGCAGCTCCCCTGCCTGATCACCTGCAATTCCCCTGTAAGAGGGCAAGCCATGCTGCCCGGGACTGGGTAAGGGATGCTTCAGAGGTGCATCACTTTTTGCAGGGCACAGAGACACTAATCTGACCAAAAAAGAGAGGCCAGAAGACTTCTCCCCTACTCAGTGGGCACGTTACAGCTGGGAATTCTTCTTTAGGGCAGGATCCAAGAAAACCTGTCAGATTAAAGGCAGGCATTGCGTGCCTGGAATCCAAACCACCTAAGCAATGGGCATTTGCCCCTTCCCCAGGTTCAGAAGAACTCCAGGAGCCTTTACAGCACCCCAGCAATCTCTGGGGGTGACATGACAGGGACCCCCTGGTGCCCCCCAGCGCCGGTGACGCGACTGCCCGGGCAGGCTGGGGAGGTGAATCCTCTTGTGCCTGCAGATCAAGCAGAGGTTCACAACAGGATTCTGGTCATGTAGAGTGATGCTCACAGTCATAATAGCTCCGCTAGTAAAATCTGATGTGGCAGACGGAACATCTTTTGCCGGGAAACAGAGTTTGATCTTTAGAAGAGGAGTTCCTGGTAGGAGTCCTCGGGAGCGTCGCGGGGACACGACCACTGTGCTCTGGAGGAATCCTGAAAACACACCAAGAATAACCCCTTTGTCTCCGGTCTGCACGAGCTCTCCAGCAGGACTGCTCATGCATTTGTTTCTGCAAGGAGAAGGACGAGCAGAATCATCTTCCCTTACACAGGATTTCTCAGGCAGGGATCTGGGAACCATGCTAACTTCAGCTACTCACCCAGCAACCTCTGGGCACGTTTTGCTTCGTGGCCCTTCCTCCCCAAACACCCTTCCCATGGGCCTGTTTTCCCCAGAAAACACCCTCACAAGGGTGTACAAGTTGCACTTCTCCCAGAATAATTTGCTTCAAAAGAGAAAGTCTTGCTCATCTTTAAAACCCTTCCCTCACGTGTTGGAGCCTTTAGAGCACAATCTGCTCTGGCACCGAGACCTCAGGTGCTGCTCGGGAGAATTCAGTTCTGTTGGAGATTTGCTGACTTGCTGCTGTTTACACTCTTGTGAAGCAGAGATAACTCCCCACGTCTGCAGCAAGCTTGTGATATACAAATAAGAACACGGTGCTGTGATGCACTTCAAAGCTGAGGCTGAGCTTCAAGCCAATTAATGAGAAATTCCTGCACGAGAGGCACAGCACCAGGGAGGAGCTGCCTGCACCTCACCAAAGCCCAGGCAAGCTTTCCAGCAGGGGGGCTGGGGATAAGAGACAGGGCCTGGAGGCTCAGAGCTGGTGCATCAGGTATGGAGGGGCACCAAGGAGATCCCAGTGTGCTGCTGGCCACACCAGCACCAGCAGCCTATCCCTATCCCAGGAGCTAAAACTGGGACCATGGGGATTCAGGGTGCTCCTGTAGCCAGAAGCAGCAGTCATGCTGGCAAAGACCACTGCAGGTCAGCACTCCTTGAGGGAGGTGGAGAGCATCACTTCCAAAGTTCCTTCTGACTAGTGTCACCTTCAGGGGCTCTACACTCCAGTTTCTGCCCTAATTATTGCCCCTCCCCACCACATCCTCACAAAAAAAAGTATAGCCAGGGTTTGAGCATTCTTGTAAATCACTTTGCATTTGTTTATAGTGGAGACAAGATCAGAGGTTTCCTTTAGTCACAAGATGGAAAACTAAAGACAAAAACCCCTATGGACAGGCAGACAACGTGGTGCGTGAAGCTGCTGGGAGCTGATGCAAAGATATATTAACAGTTTTCTTGTGCTAAAAGCTGTGAAGTAGATGTTTGGACAGTCAGCTAAAGTACACCAGTGACAGGGCAGGAGGACAATTCCTGCCAGGATGCTGGTAATGTCTTGTTCCCCTGGGCACACTGCTGTCACCACAGGCAGAGCTGGGTCGCCACCAGTGGCTGTGTTCCCCCTGCCCCAGCAGCTGCCCCCTCACCCCCGAGGGGAGGATCTGGTGATGGAGCTGCTGTACCCTTTCCCTGCCCTCTGCCATGACAAAGATCCCCGTGCCCATGCCCCTGACCCCTTGCAGGGCTCAGCACACCACAGAGAACACCCTGCCCTGCAGCAGCCGCCCGGGGGGAGCACACAAGTGGGGGCTGTTGCTCCTGCTTCACTTTCAAGAGCTTTTAGAGACAACAATAAGATAAACCAACAAATCTGAAGTGTGGGTGGAGTAATTGACCAGCTTAAAACAACAGACTGTGAAGGACACGTTTTCTTCTGGTACATTTTTTTAAGTTCCATTTGCTATCGTAAATCATCAGCCTCCTGCAGCCCAAGCACGTGAAATTACAGATGTACTTCTTAAAAGCTGAATGCTTGCTAACAGAAAATGCTCTCCTGTATATGTTTTGTCTTATTTGTTGTTTTGAATGTGGAAAGTTCGTAAGTGCATATTAAAAACACGAGGTATCTCTTAATATATTGTCACCTCCTTGTCAGTAACTGAGTCTTAGCGAGCACACAATGGGGTTTTTTGTCAGGTAACTATGGTGATGTGCAAGGTTGGGATATTTTTGTGGGTTTTGTTGTTGGTTTGAGTTTGTTGTTGGTTTTGGTTTGGGTTTTTTTAAGGCTATGCACTGCGTTTTTTATCTGTGTTGGAGTCCTGGTTAACATAAAAGTCTTTTCTTTTTTCTAAGGTAATATAAATAAAAAGATAAGAATAGCATTTGATAAACACCATGTATCACAAGCTAAAGCAGAGTAACAAACAGCTGCAGCACTTTATATTTATCTTCATGTATATGCATTTACACAGTATTTATGCACAACACTTTGCCACCAAGGTCAGCATCGGGGACTGGAAAATACCACATACACCTAGAGAGCAGGGCAAGGGCAGGGGGTCCCCAGCCATCGAGTGTGCCTCTTCACACCCCCCAGTCAAGCTGCAGCACCCCAGGTGAGGGGCCCTCCCAAAGCCCTCCCGGGTGGCACCGAAAGGGCAGGACGTGCACAGAGACTGAAACACCAGCTCAATCCAGCTGGGAGGTCAAGGCAGGACTAAGCAAAAACATTATTTTTTTTAGCATGTTATGAACCAGGAAAGTTTTAAAAGTCTCAGAGTTTTTTCTCTCTGAACAGTGTGCATTGACACAAATAGTAAAAGCTTTTGTTTAGTCCCCACTAGGGGAGGTGGGGGAGTCCCCGTGACCCCTGGAGGGGTTTCCAAGCTGGGGAGTTGGGGTGCTGAGGGCCATGGGGCAGTGGTGCCCTGGCAGGGCTGTGGGAACAGTTGGACTCAATGATTTTTAAGTTCTCTGCCAACTAAAACCCTTCTCTGATACCACTCCAATTCCACACACCACCAAGTTCACAGCAGCAAGTCTAAGGATAAACACATACCTTGAATCTCCAGCTAGGACCATCCCACACCCAGGTGACAAGAGCAGAGGGGAGAGAGCTCCTGAAGAACACTTTTATAGCCCCCATCTGGGAAGGGACTCTCAGCTGGAGGCAGGGAGGGAGGGATCCACCCTGGGCTGGGCTCAACATACTCCAGCTGGACCAGGTTCAGGTTGTTTGGTAGAAATGATGGTCAAGGCTGAGCAGAGCTGCTCTTTAGGGGTGTCCCAGGAGACTCTCAGCTCTGCTGGTACCTCAGTGCATGTTGATCTCATACCCGTGCTGCTGCTGAGGGGTGTGCAGGAGCTGGGGATGCTCCAGAGAGCTGCAGCTCAGGCTCCCTGAGGCTCTGCAGACAGCAAACATGGAGAAGAGCAAGTCGTAAAATCACAGAAACAATTGCTGAGGAGCATCAGAGGGGTTTGTTTGCAGAGTGTTCTCTGAATCTCACAATAAAAGGGCATAAAAAGGACAGTAATTGGCCACTTGGGATGAAGTTAATGGTAAATACTCAAATAAAAAAAGCTCAGGCCTCCCTTCAAGTAGATCACTTATCACAGCATTTCTCCAGTATAAAGAATTTTCCCCACACCTCTGCACTTTTATGCTTAATTTGCCAGAGATTTCTATGATTATAGCATCTGAACAAACCAGAGAAGATCCTTTTGTTGGTCTGAATGACACTGGGCAGTGTGCTGATGGTGTCGTGGTGGACAGAAGGCTGTTCTTACAGGCAGTGATGCTCCCAGACAGTGTTTAGAAGTTTGAAGGGTGTTTTAGAATCTGTAGCTGAAATTCTGTCCCGAGTTTGAATTTTTTTTTTTTTTTTTGCAAGAGAATAAACTATTTCAGGCACTGTTTTTAGGCACCAGAACAGCACAGCTTGTTTTCCATTTGCTGCTGGTTTTGAAGCAGCAAGTATATGATGCAGAAAAATAAGTTACGTCCCAAATCACCATAGGACACACTTGAAATTTTACTCCCGAGTGCAGCAGCAAAGTCAGTTTACATTGCCACGTTTGGTTGTTTCAAGCAAAGCTTAGAAAAATGACCAGCAGAGATCTGTGCTCCGGCATTCCCTTTCTGACATTGTTTGTAGTAATTACATACTCACCAACAAATGTTTATGAGCAATCCATGCAGAAAAAAACTGAGCACAAGGCCACCAAATGAACGTAACAAGGGTAGCACTGGGAAGATGATGATGCACCAGGAAAGATTCTCAGCACTCCAACACATCTCCAGTGCTCTGCACCAGGTGAGGTGTGATATCAGTTGAAAGACAGTTCATCAGACATCAGAAAAAGGTTGACATCAAAGCTGTGTCCAGAAAAGCACCCGAGGTGAGACTCTGTGGTCTGTGATGAAGAAAAGCTGCTGCTGCCCTCATAACCTGCACAGCCTGTGTGCAATAATCCACTGTGGATCCTACAGCCGATGGCTTCCACCCCCTCGTGCTTTCTGCGTGGCCTAGGGTCACCTCTCCTGAATGCATGGATCTTTGGAAATGATTCTCTGACTCAATTGATTCATTTGTCCATTTTCCAAATGAAATTTAGCAGTGAAGCCTCTGCCTGGGAGGCTGGTGCTCAGAATTTGCAGGCACAGACAGGGCACTGCACCTTCACACCCTTGGACTGGGATGGGAAGAGCTCTCCAGGTAGTGTTCTGGTGCACACACAGCTCACATGTGTTGACTATTTATCATTTTTCATCTCAGAGGATCTTCAATAATAGATAAGATCTACAACCTATTTACTTTCCAGATACAGGATCATAAATCCAGATTAACTTCAGTGAAAATAATGGAGCTTTGGACACAGGAGATGAGGGTAAGAGGCACCAGATTTAAGTGATGAAGGTCCATGCAACACAGAGCAAATCTGACAGCAGAGATGGAAAGTGAATTTGCTTATTGACAATCTCTCAAAAATACCCAAAAAATCTGTTCCAAAGCAACCTATTTACAACTGTGCAGGAGAGGCTTCCTGGAGTCTCCTCCTCTGGAGAGATCCCAACCCCCTGGACACTGTGCTGCTCACTGTGCTGGTGACTTTCTTACCTCTGGCTGCAGGAAGGAGCTTCACAGGCACTGGGAGGGTCTGTTGGAGCCACAGCCACCTGTCTGCAGCAGGCTGGTGAGAGCCCACGTCAAAACAGGGAGGGGAAGATCAATAAATATTTAAATTAAATAAGATGTTAATCAAGACAGGAAGGCTTGTGACATTTAGCAGCCAAGCGGGGAACTCGGGGCAGCAATCACCTCCAGCCCTGATTATCTCCAAGAGCTCCCGGGTGTCCCAGCCAGCGGGGAGGCAACCAGACTGTGGGTGCTGGAGAAGAGGGGCTGAGGGGGTTACAGACCACTCAACCCACACACCCTGCCCACCAGGACAGCAGGGCAGAGCACGGAGGGTAATTTGTGCAGGTCTGGGGCAGGTGGCAGACTGAGCTTGTCCTGAGGAGGGAGGGAGAGGGAGCCCAGTGACCCTCGGCCACGCACCATCTGCTCTCAGATCCCCCTCCGGGACATGCACAACTTTCTCACACCAGGCTGATTTTTACAGTCTTCTGTCTTTGTTCATCATGGAATGGATATGTTTTTGTTGTGCTTTTGGGCTAATGGGCTTTTTCTAAGCATTTTAAACCAGGTCCCCCAAGGAATAAATGGTTTTTTTTAAGAGACTTCTGTGCTGGTCGCCCATTCTTACCCTGGCTCCCTGGGGATCCAGACTGGAACAAGCTTAATTTCACAGAATCATCATAGAATCGTGGAATAGTTTGGGTTGGAAGGCCCTTTATCACTGAATCACAGAATGTTTTGACTCCTTAAAGACCAAAAGTAGTTTTTGTGACGATGTTGCCCCGGGAGTGGCTCCTGTTGTCTCTCGTGCCACTCTTTGGAGTTGGCAGTGAAAATAAAATGCCGCAGTATGATGCAGCCAAAACTGTTAAAAAGTCGTACTTGAAGTTTTCTTGTTCTGACAACGTCAGGGTATCAGTAATTGACTGAGAGATTCTGGAGAGTTAAACAGACTATAAAAATAACCTCTTCTGCATACTCCAAACCCCTCCAGCAATGGCTTGTGTCTCCTCCAACCTGAATTCCCCCCTCCCCTCTCTCTTGCACCACGCCCTCTCTTCACTATGGATTTCCAGGAGAAGAAGGTTGAATTCACTTTTTTCCCAGTTAAATTATGCAGCGTGAGCTGAAGATCCACTGCTGCCATGTGATTTTCTGTTTGGCATGTCACAGCTCGTGCTCCCGCCTCAGGAGCGGTAAGTAGGTCGCAGCAGAGCCCACCCGGAGCCTCCCGCGCCCGTCCTGCTGGAGCACAGCCCTTCTCCCACGAGGTGCCCGCAGCCCAGCTCGCAAATTCTGCTCACATTGTCCTAGTCAAGTGGCTTTTAAAGGCTTTGATCAGCATGAAGCCGGATGAGCTCCGATAGTATTGGCATTTGACTCCAGCATCACGTTTCGCTTCTACTCCTGCAAAGGGAGCACGGAGCGAGGGGAGCCCGGGAAGAAGTAAAAATATTAGCAAGGTGAAAACTTGTTCTGAAGCATCTCATACAGAAAAATGCTGAGTGATAAATAAATTGCATTTATGAACTCACCATTGTCAGTTTATGCCCACAAACGTAGCACTGCAGAGCTGGGGACAGTAGGAGTTCAACACGGCACCAAATCCTCCCCCTGGTGTATATTTAATGCTGCCCTTTCACATCGTTTTAATATATATTTCATGTATATATGTTGTCATTTTAATATATAAATATGTCATTCTAATATATAATTCATGTATGGTCACCCAGAAGGGTAGCTGTGCATTGCCACCCCGAAAGCTTTTTATTTTAGGCTGTCATATAAGTACTGGGTGTTTCCAAACTGCATTGCTCTCCTCTAATCTTGTTTTCATAATGAAATTTATTTAAGTCTAATGTAGGCATAATGTAGAGTAATGTATCTTCTGCACCTCAGAATGAATGTTAAAAGTGTAAATTCATTATTTCTCCTTCAGTAGATCTCCTTTTTATCTCTGTTCTGTAGACATTACAGTAATATTTTTCTCCTGAATACACTGATGAGGATCCAAAACTAATTTTCAGAAAAATGAGAGCTCCTTAAAAACATGCTCTTATCGTGTCGTGCAGGCTCTCAGCTGCTGCAGTGTTCCCCACTTTCATCTCAGACACTTTCTAAGTGTTTTGTTTTTCCCCAGCAGCGCCGGGGGCTCCTGCGCACAGCCCGGCCCGCGGCAGAGGGAAGGACACAGGTGCCCAGCCTGGGAAAACCCTGGCAGCTCAGCAGGTTGCCCTGGATAAAGGTCCCTCCCAGCTCCTGATGGTGCCAGACACAGTGCAGGGAGATGCTAAGGGAGGTGTCCCCACCCGGGCAGGCAGCAGAGCATCCCCTGCTCCCTCTGCTCACCTCAGGTACTCAGCAGGGTGAGGGACCCTCGCAGGCAAGGTCTGCACTGGACTTGTTTTTCACTCTGCAGGAAGTTTGTATTCTTAGAGAACCGCCAAAACCTCCAAAGCCCTGGTCCTGAAATAACTACAGAGCAGTGTAATTTTGTTCCACCATACCTGGCTCTTTTTGCATTGCTGCATGGAAAAATAAAGACAGATGGGTTTCAATAAAGCAGTTATGCTGAAAGCTATTATCACTAGATTGATTAACTCACACTACTTCGTTTGAACAATAGGTTGTGGAGAGAGAAAAAATACATTTTCCCTCAGTCTTAATCCATGAAAAAGTTATTAGACATTTATTTCTCAATTGGCATGGTAAAAATCAATGCAAGTTTTCCAAAGATGTGTGCAATTTGCCTTAAGAATCTGTACTTTTGTGATCACCAGGCACCACGAGTCACTTGGTAATTATTTGTTCCTAAGCTTTTATAGATCCTCCTTTCCTGTCCATGATTTTAATTGCCATCACTTTTGCCAGCTTCCCAGGGTGATTCCTGCTTTCCAGCAGTGGCAGGTTAAAGGAAGAGTAGATGCTGCTCTCATCACCTGGGTGAGGTAGCCAGATGATGCCAGGTGACAGTGTCCCAGCTCAGCCCCATGTCCAGATGCACTGGTGGAGGCCCAGGCACCAGTCTGGCTCCAGAACAAGGCACTGTGACCTGGCTGTGCCCCTGCACCTCCACCCAGTCTTGTGCTGCAGCTCCTGCTCATCCACCCTCCTCAGCACAGGGGCACGGGCTCCTGAGTCCTTTGCAGCACCCAATGTCTTTCCTTGCACCCCAGCAATTACTGAGGGAAACTAAACCAGCAGCTTAGGGCAAAGATGTGGGCATGGGGGCATAGGGCAAGGTGAGCAAAATGAAGCAGAT
Organism: Corythornis vintsioides; assembly: GCA_025447755.1. Taxonomy (NCBI): domain Eukaryota; kingdom Metazoa; phylum Chordata; class Aves; order Coraciiformes; family Alcedinidae; genus Corythornis; species Corythornis vintsioides. The sequence goes on along the minus strand of JAOEGS010019448.1, from coordinate 15,940 downwards.
GAGCTTAAACAGCAGATGAGCAGCTGGAGCTGGGCTGGCCCTGGGCACTGGATCCTGTTTCTCTGCTCTCAGGGCTCTGGGAGACCCCCCTGCAGAGCTGGGTCCAGCTCTGGAGTCCCCATCACAGACAGGGAGCTGCTGGAGCAGGGCCAGAGGAGCCCCAGCAATGCTCTGGGACAGGCTGGGAGAGCTGGGGGGGTTCAGCCTTCAGAGGAGAAGCTCTAGGGAGACCTTCTGGGGCCTGCCAGGGCTTCAAGGGACCTGTCAGAAAGATTTGGACACAGTTTTGAGCAGGATCTGTTGGGACAGGACAAGGGATGATGGTTCAAACTAAAAGAGGGAGATTTAGACTGGAGAGGAGGAGAAATTGTTGGTGCTGAGGGTGGCAGAGGCTGTGACAGGCTGCCCAGAGAGGTGGTGGCTGCCCCAGCCCTGGCACCATCCCAGGGGAGGTTGGGGGGGGCTCTGAGCACC
>JAOEGS010019448.1:0-15366 GCA_025447755.1 Corythornis vintsioides | reverse complement strand
GCAGAGGCTGTGCCAGGCTGCCCAGAGAGGTGGTGGCTGCCCCAGCCCTGGCTCCATCCCAGGGGAGGTTGGGGGGGGCTCTGAGCACCCTGCTCTGGGTGCAATGTCCCTGCTCCCTGCAGGGCCACTGGACTAGATGATCATGAAAGGTCCTTCCACCCAAGCCAGTCTGTGATTCCATGCTATATAGTCTTTCCCTATAGAAATACCCTAAGGCTAATTTGAGAATCTTCCTTCTTTTCATTTCTCTCCCAGCTTCTTCTAGGAAGTTGAGAAGTGTCACCAGACCGCCTGCTCCAGCACATCCGTAACCAATCTGATCTCCTGAGTCACTGACTCACGTAATGCAATGTCATAATAAGCAGCATTTATTAGCTGATGCTCTCTTCAATAAGTTCACGCTGAAACACAATCCTTCAGCCATTTTTTTCCACTTCCCCTGCTGTTCAGGGGCAAAGTAGGAAAACTAAGGAAAAAAATTAGAGCTGAGACGGGCACGGCTGTGTCTGAAACCTGCTCGGCCATATGAAGAGATATTAAAAGAGTACAGATATCTGAGCACATTCCACTAGAGAAGGCAGCCTTAATTTTAGCTGGCTGGCAGATGGGGTTTCTCATTAGCCTGTCTTTTCATCTTATTTCATGCAATTAAGTAGGCTCGGGAGGGACCCTACAGGTCTGGCCACCTTCCAAAGGCTTGCACAGCCCAGGCTGCACAGCTCCCTGCTCCAGAGCCAGTCTCCCTTTGTGGGGACTGCTTTTCTGGACACACAGCCCAGAGAAGGACCTGGCTGGGCAGACTGGGTTTGCAGGACACAGCACTGGTCTGCTGCACGGACTGGCCAGGCCACCCTGTGATCCAGCAGAGCAATCTCCAGAGCTCCCCTTCAGCTCCTGCCTTTCCGATTCTGTGATCCATATTTTCTCTATGCACCTGTGGTTTATAAATGACATATTCAACACCCTGGGAAAGACAGCTCTGCCTTTGCTGGTGGAGGCAAGGGAGATGCTGAGTGGTGCCCCCATGCACGGCAGTGACAACCTGGCCCTCCACAGCACTCTGCCCTGGGACACGAGAGGGGATGGAGATGAGATGGAGATGGAGATGGAGATGGAGATGGAGATGGAGAAGGAGATGGAGATGAGATGGAGATGGAGATGGAGATGGAGATGGAGAAGGAGAAGGAGATGGAGATGGAGATGGAGAAGGAGATGGAGATGAGATGGAGATGGAGATGGAGATGGAGAAGGAGATGGAGATGGAGATGGAGAAGGAGATGGAGATGGAGAAGGAGATGGAGATGGAGATGAGATGGAGATGGAGATGGAGATGGAGAAGGAGAAGGAGAAGGAGATGGAGATGGAGATGAAGCTGACCCATCCCAGGCTGCAGCCATGACAGAGGCCCTTGGCTCCCAGCACAGCCCCAGGAGGGACCAGGGCCATGCAGCAGCACCCTGGGGAGGCAGCAGGGCAGGGAGGACTGTTCAAAGGGATTCTTGCTCTGAACAAACCCTGCTGCTCGGGGTTTACAGGACAGGCCCCGTATTTGCAGCCTGGTGGTACCGTGTTATTCCTTTGTTCCCATAGAAACAGGGGAGGGGGTGTGAAGGAGTAGTCTGAAGCTGAGACAGTAAAAATAAAACAAAACCAAACCCCATCAAACCTTTGTATACACAGGCACTGGGGAAGAGAGTAAAATCCTTGACTCCCTTCTGCCTCCCGCTCACACAGCAGCCAGCTGGGGGGCACCACCAAACCCCTCCAGCTGACACCCTCTGGAACTGTTTGCTTGCTTTCTGAGGCAATTGCAGCAAAATGCTTGGCAACACTTACAGAAGGAAGCTGCTAAATCTTTTAATTCTAAACCCCTCCATTTCTTATTAACCAACAAGAGATAGCTCCTACTTTGTTTCCAGCAAAAGGTAATTTGGGCTTTATTTTATTTAGAATGTTGCCCACCGTGCCGGAGAGGAGAGATTTCTTAATTGCTTTGTTGCAAAAACAATTTATGTGGGTTTTTTTTTTAATGAGTTTAATTTTCTTTAAAGTTTTCCATATATAAATGTGGCAGCATTTTGAAATCAAATAAATTATCCCCATAGCTGCCTCAGAGCTCCCATCATTAAACTAAACACTCGAAGCCGCTACCTCCACAAGGCTCATTGTATAGAAAACACGAGATTGAGTTGGCTCCAAAATAACCCACTCCAACAGGGAAGAGAGAGGAGGAGGGAGGTGATGCCCTGCATCCCAGAAGCTGTCCTCTCACTCCAGGGCTGGGAGCTGCACCCAGACCCGGTGAGCTGCAGCATGGTGATCCATACCAACAACACCTGTAATCCACAGTGGAGAGGGACAGGGAGAGACCAAGATGATAAACCCAGCACTGAGAGAAGCCCAAAAAGGCAAGGTGAGAGCTGAGTCCCTTGGCAGGAGAGCACAGAGCAGCTCTGCAGGGGGCATGAGCTGGACCCAAAGCACACTGCTCACTGGCAGGCAAAGCAGGCAGAGTCACCTCCCTGCACCAACAGGCACCCCACGGCTCTGTGAAGCTGAATTCTGTCCCAAAGCCAAGGACAGCCTCCTGCCTGGACACACAGCTTGCTGTGTCTCTGTGAGGTACCTGCCTGAACAGACACTTATTAATTTCCCTGAACCCTGTGGTGCTGACAGCGGCACCGGTGCGTCCTCCTCCGGGAGGGAGCCAAGCTAGGGCAGCTTTGCCACTTCTCATGGGCATCACCGTTCATAGCATTTGCTTGTCAGCATCCATAGGTGCCTTTGACTTTCCAATGACACACGGACCTGCTACTGTGACTGTGTGCAGCACACTGCCAGTTTCAGCGAGGCAGGGATTCACAACTGGCTGCTGAAGCTCTTCTGGAGGAACCATCATCTCCCCAAGTGCCCCAGGGACCAGCTGTGAATGGTGGGCAGCATGAGAACAAAGCATGATCAGGAGCCTTCTCTGTCCATGAGGGCCTGAGTGATCCCCTGCTCCAGCCAGGGAGAAGGGCCCCTGGGAGGCACAGTGCTGTGGTGATGAGGACAGGACCATCCACCCTGGCCCCATGTGCAGGGTGGCAGGACCAGCACCTGTGGGTCTCCCTGGAGCCTCCAAACTCTGGGGAATCCAGGTGTGTGTGTCAGTCCTGGTCTGCACCCCAGAATCTGGCACAGGGGCAACTGCAGCAAAGGATAGGAATAGGTCACTGCTGGACGAAATTCTGGAGAGGCTTCAGGAGAACAAATGATCCCAAGTGAAATCTCAGAAAGCCTCTTAATGTCCTCACCTGGCTGCAGACAACAAGCTCTCAAAGGTGTAAGAACTGGCCCTGAAATTCACACACCATTCTTGATTGTAAGCTGCAGGCACCAGTAGTTAATTTACATGATATATAAGTTTTAGCAATAAAGAATTCATGAAGCAAGGGTTGAATCCCTCCGCTGCCAAGCAAATGGGAACATTTCCACCACCGCAGGCTAATGATTAATTTATGGACATGTACTGGGACAGCAGACAAAAAGTCCTGTTTATTGTCTAGACAGGAGCCAGTTCCACCTCTCCTGCCCTAAAGAGCATCACATTTGTAAAAGTTGAGTAAAACCCATCAATAATTTTTCAGGAAGAGCACTAAAATGACCCCAGCAGGCCGGTCACCGGAGGGAGGGAGCTTTAGCTGTCTGGTACCTCATCACTCCAGGCATAAAGTCTGTAACAATCCCATCACAGGCCCCAAGCCGTGTAAAATCCTAGCAGAGGTCTGGGACAGGAGTGGCTCCAAGCTCACCTTGTGCCCACTTCCCCCCCAGAATTCCACGCCGGGTCTGTGCAGCACACGTGGCACTTGGACTCATGGCTCACACCAGGTAAGGACTGGCCACGTGCTGGGCTGGGAAGGAGGAGCTGTGCTGGGGAGGAAGGCCAGCAAAAGGGAGCAAGTCACAGCTTCTCCTCTCTCCTTTGGGGGAGCTGAACATTCCAATGGTAAACAGGACCACAAGGTGTTCCTCAAGCTGGTGCCTTCTCAGGGACTTCTGCAAACCAGCAGCAACCCCCAGCTTCCCGAGAACAAGGGTGCTCCGACTGCTGACACTTCATATCCTCCTGGACGTGCCACCTCCCCGAGATGACAACCCAAAGAGAAATGTGACAGTGACAGCTAATTAGTGCTGTATGACACAGAAACAGTGTCACTCCTGAAAGTACTGCTGTCCAAAATGATGAATTAACATGGTGTCTCCTGTATGGCAAGAGTCTAAACAACGGCAGCTCGGAGGCTGAGCAGGTCACCACCTGCTAGGGGCTCTGTGCTCATCGTGCTCAGCGGTACCTCCCCATTTCAGGAGAGTCAGGCTCATCTTTTCATTCCTAACAAGCAAAGTTCAAAAGCCATGGGGTTCATGGGGCTGCCCAGGACAGTCTGAGCATCACCAGGTGCTTTACCCACCAGCCTGTTGCCCTCAGAATGTTTTCTCTGCATGATGATGCTACTCCTTGAGAAATGCTGCTTCCTAAGTGTCTGTTTCCAGATGAGACATTATTACTTATTTATATGCCCACAACATGTGTCTGGAAATTAAGAAACATCCACAAAGTGAGATCTCTGGTGACCACCAAGCGTGTGACTGACAGCACATGTCCCTCACAGCCTGGCTGCTCTTGGCACGAGCAGCAGGCACGATTCCCACTCACCCCTGGTGCAGCTCCTGGTGACACATCCCAGTTTCTCTCAGTCCTGACAGCCCTGCTGGATGTGCTGCTCCCTGCCCGTGCCCTGAGCAGGCAACAGGGGCTGTGCCACACGCCAAAGGCACAGGGTCCACACTCATACATCTGGGAACACGAGGCACGTGTGGCACAGCAGCTGCTCTGCAGGGCTGGCTGGAGCAGTGGCACTGGGGCTGCAGGGGGCACCTCTCTGTCCTCCCCAGAGCAACCTGAGGAATGCCCCTGAGCCTCTTCTCCAGGTTGAACACCCCAGGTCCCTCAGCTGCTCCTCCCCACACTCTGCTCCAGACCCTTCCTCAGATCCATGTCCCTTCCCTGGCCACGCTCCAGCCCCTCAGTGTCCTGCTGGAGTGAGGGGCCCAGAGCTGACCCCAAGATCCGAGACTCAGCCTCCCAGTGCCCAGTGCAGGGAGATGATCCCTGTTCTTTCCATCCCCAGCCTGCAGCCACATGCAGGTTCCACAGCCATGTCCTCCAGGGGCAGTGGCTCCAGGCACAGCCCAGCTGAGGAGAGGTTTGGGTGGGAAGGGTGTGGACACAGCCCGAGCAGAGCCAGCAGCACAGCCAGCACCACCCCGGGGGGCTCAGGCAGCAGCAGCCCCCTCGCTCTCCCGACAAGAAAACCCTTTTATATCGCTGCCTTTGTCAGCTAATCATGTTGTTTTAATTGAAACATGTTCAGCTTCTCCTTCTTTCTTCTCCTTTCAAATAAGTTCTGCCTGTGCCAGCAAAATAAGAGCCTGTGTTGCTGGTTTGGGGTTTGTTGTTTTTTTGGCTTTTTTGGAGGTTGTTTTTTTCTCCAGAAAATGCGAGGGCTTTTACTTCCTGCTTTTTTCTTTTTTTCTTTTTTTTTGCAAGATTTCAGCTCTCTAACTTTGGAAAAGAAATCATTGTGGAGAAAGCATTTCTTGAAATGATGACAGAAGCAAAATTATATTCCTTTGTAGAAAACAGGGACATTTGAAGACAGGCTTAACATCTTTGTTCTTTGTTCCAGGAATTGTGAATTCTTGGGCTCCTGGACCATTAATCCTTCCCCATTCTTAGTTTTTGAAGATGAGTACAGCAGAGAATGGGGCTTTGTGCTTGAAAGGTCTTCAGAAAATAACTTTTCCCTCCACAATATGCTCCAGCTCTCTGATAATTTGTAGGATAACTTGGCAGTTCATGGCTTTTCCCCATAAATATTTATTTTCCCAGGACACCCTGGTGTGGACAGGCTCCCAGGGCCGCTGCTGGGGCAGCCACCACAACCAGCCTCTCCCCAACACTCCCAGCACAGCAGGTTCAGCAGGTGCCCTGGTGCCCAAAGGCTTTGCTCTGCCAGAGGATGCTCCAGCCACAGCCCTGCTGAGCAGCCTGGGCATGGGGGTCTCCTCCCAGAGTCTCCCCCATTTGGGATCAGTCTTTTCCTCCACAAATCTTAGTTCCACGCTCATTTTCCATCTATACTGCTGGCTCCAGCACCCCAAGTTACAGGCTTTCAAAGGCTCCCCATGAGGCTCAGAAACTTCATGTGCTGACCCCCTCAGCACCTTCTCATGAAGTGATGAAACTAAACAGTGTTTTCCATGTGTTTCCTTTATCAGTCCTGCACTTTGGGTAATTTTTATTACTTTTTAAGCATTTACTTTAAGCCAGATCTTAGAGGACACTGACATTTCATGAAATCCTTGTCACAAACCCATCTTGTTCCTGGTTTATTCCCAAGTCCTCAGCAGGCTGGGGGACATCGTGTGTGTCCCCAGAGGGTGTTTGGCAAGTTCTGGTATCACCACAAATCAGTGTCACAAAAAACACAAGGAGAAGCTGGAAACGTGCAGTGCTGTCAGGAAGCCTGTGGTTAGATTTCATTCTTGTCTCTGGAACATTTTCCTTTAAAGTTATTATGCAATTTTTCAGTCAGCTTGAGAAAATGTTGGCTTTTCTATGTAGGCAGAAAAAAAATATTTTGCTGGATTTCTTTCTGGTGATCTTTGCTTAAAATCTGGTGCTGCTGCAGGAGCAGAAGCCCCATCCCAGCAGACCCAGGGTGGCTGCACACACAAGAAATCCAACCATGGTGCCAAGAGCTGCCCAGCACCCCACAGCCCTTCACCCATCTCTGCTGACAGGGGAGCCAGGACAGCTTCTGCCAGAGGAGAACAGAAGTCCCCCCCTTAGCCTTTGGTAGGGCTCCCACACCTCCCCTTTCCTCACCTGTCACATCCATGAAGCCATCATCACATGAGGGCTTTCTCCACAGCTATTAGAAACTTCCAGTTCCTTCACTCAGAGCACTCTCCTCGTGTGACCTGGCTGCACCTTTTTCTTCTCTGCATTTTATTCCTTCCTGGGAGGATTTCAGACGTTTTCCACCCAAGAGCAGGTTGTGCTGTGTTAGAGCAGAGTGCCCCTTGCACAGGTGCTTCTGCACCCTGCTGTCCCCGGCTCCCCAGCCCGCAGCCAGCCCAGGTCCCGCGGGTTTCTCTGCCTGCTCCAAGCGCATCAACGCCCCGCTGGGGCACACGTTCAGTGTGAAGCTGAGGACCACTCAACGCTGTGAATTTCCCACTTTATCAGTTACAGGAGCAGCTCTGCTAACTTTGTGCTGTGAAAATTCAGTGCTCGACACGCTCGCGAGTTCTCAGCTCTTAAATGGTGTGGAGCAGCCTCAGTGAGGGGGAGCTGAGCAGGGCAGCTGGCCCCTCACCCTGTGTCTGTGCACACGCGTGTGAGTCTGCTTTCATTTCTTCCGTGTGGGAACAGGAAAAGAAAATCTGGATGCCCTTCACTCTGGGATTTATGCACGATGAGTGGGAAAAAAATGAAAAGAGGGCTGGAGCCTTCTGTAGTGTGAGCCAGCCTGCACCAGTATCAGATGTCTGCTGGAGTTTGTCACCTGTTACTGCAATAAATAATCACAGAGCCCAGCAGCAAAGGGCACTGACAGCAGCAGGGGCCTGGGCAGGTCGGGCAGGACAAGGCACCATAAAACTCATCATGTTATAAACGGGGCTGATATATCTGCATTAAAAAAAAGTAAAAATCAAGACATAAAACATGGTTTTAACCTGTAAATGCCCCTAGGTAAGAATTAAATCATACAGCAGCTAATAAAACACAGACCACTATCAGGATGGGACTTTTTATCTGGCAGTAGCAGAAACAGCAAATAAGGGCAGTAAAATTAGTTGCATTAGTGCAGTCATGATCACAATTTTGCTCCAGAATTCTGCCTAAAATCAGGTGGAATCACAGAGTGCCACAGGGCAGTGCCCAGGTCACTCAGTGAGAGCCTTTGTCCCATCACAGGGTCCCACCACGGCTGGGATCAGCCTGACCCCAGTCAGACTGAAACTCTGGGTGAACATCTGGAGCAGGGGCTGTAGGACAGTCCCCAGTGGTGTGTCTTGAAGCCACCAGCAGACAGCAGCGGGACCAGCCCCAGGGCTGGCTCGGGAGGTCATAGCAGGTGTATGCAAATTCTATAGATCACATACATATGCACCTGGCTGCCTGGGACTAAAGACCCCTTAATTAATTGCTTAGATTTTCCCAGCCAGATGTCTGAGATCCTCTGTATGCCTCTCATATGCATCAGCTGCCTATGGCAGTGAAAAAGATGCACGAAATGAAAACCAAGCTGAAACACGAGGAGAAAGAGCAACCCCAGCCTTCTCTGGGGGAGGGCACAGACCATCACACAACCTGAGTACTGGCCTTAAGGATTATTTACATGCATCTTCCAGCCACCCAGCATGGAACGGGGAAAGCTGATCTCTGTGAGTGGACAGCTTCAAGGTTGGCTGGTTCCTCCAAAGCTGCTTTGAAAAATCAAAACACCCCCACGATCAAATCTGTGCCTTGCTGCCAAATTCTGTTTGTTTCTCCTCCTGAAAGGATCCTTTAAACCGCAGCTAAGCGGGAAGCGAAGAGAAAAGGCACCACACTGACATCTAAAGACATCAATATACACACAGCAAAGTGCATCAAATCCCTCAATGAGACAGATCTGCTCCTCAGTCCGAGCATGGACCGCAAATCCCCGCGAGCTCCGCCAGCGAGTCGGCCGTGGGTTATCCCAGCACTGGATTATCCCAGCCGTGGGTTATCCCAGCAGTGGATTATCCCAGCTGTGGGTTGTACCAGCACTGGATTATCCCAGCCATGATTTGTCCCAGCAGTGGGTTATCCCAGCCATGAGTTGTCCCAGCAGTGGGTTATCCCAGCCATGGGTTATCCCAGCAGGAGGTTATCCCAGCCATGAGTTACCCAGGCAGTGAGTTACCCCAGCAGCAGGTTATCTTGGCTGTGGAGGCAGCAGGTAGAATCACACCCAAAATTTCAGGGAGAAAGGGTTTCAGCCGGCATGCAGCCCTCACCTCGGTGACCTCTGAAAGCACAGGCAGAGCCTGGCAGGGAAGAACTCCCAAATCAAGGCAGCTCAGGTGCTACCCACCTCTGCCACCTCTCCAGGCAGGGCAAGGTCAAACCAGAAGCAGAAAATGACCCAAAGTGGCGAGAGCTGAGGACGAGGATCACAAACAGCACCAGACCCCGGGCGCCTCCAGCGCGACATCCTGCGGGGACTGCCGAGCAGCTGGGCTCTGCATAAAGATGATTTTATGATGATGGCACGAGGTCAGGGAGCTCAGCACGATTCACAGCTCTGCCTGAGTGCTGATAATGTGAAGAGCAGAGCTCACGGTGTCCTGGAGCGCTGGGGGGAGAGGTCGGGCACGGAAGGGGCAGCAGCAGAGACACGTGTAAGGCAAAGGGCTGCTGCACAGCCCAGGACCTCTGAGTCTCCTCCCCTCCTAGACTGAGGGCAGAGGGTCCAGGCTGCAGAAGGGATATGTGGAAAGTCAATCCTTGCTTCTGAAAATTTCATTATAACCAGTCATTTCAATATATTTCGTTATTACAACCATTAAGATAGTTATTTTTAAGATTTTGGATTTTTAATTTTTGCATTTTACTTTGTTATTCTGAAAATAGGAGATGGGATGTAAAACCCATCGGATTTTAGAGTCACACTGAGGACAGTGTGAGCATCTGTCAGGTGCTGGGTGTCCACAGCACGAAGATCTCCACAGTCACCCAGAGACTGCAGCAGGGGAAGCATCTGCAGACCCCCCAGGAGCTCTGCAAAGCACCATGTGGCCGCAGTGACACCCACTGCATGAGCAGCACACGTACCATGCCAGGGGGGTGCATCCAGTTACAGACTAATTACAGCCTTGCTGGTCAGACCCATAGCAAAGGGGGCAGAGCCCATGTCCCCAACACCGAGAAGGACCCTGCCCATGCTGCTCCTCCCAGCAGCTGCTGTTTGTCACCCACTGCATCCCAACTCCAGACACAGGGCTTATTTCCACTGTGGTCCACACACACAGCTCATCCCTTCCCAGCAGTGCCCAAAGCTATCTGAACTGGTTTATGTCTGAGAGGGGTTTGTGTGTGTGCACAGGAACACATTCCACAGGTTGCAGTGGTATCTGCCACCATCCTCTAGTTACAGATCTGTGGAAAACTGGGTCAGAAACTTCCATTTTTAAAGGTTCATGGCTTAATTTCTACCCTTTGCCTGGATAAGCCCCCACAGTGTGTTGTCAGACTGGGATTGGTGGGGTACAGCCCCTCCCCACCTTCAGAACAAGCACTGCCTGTGTGCACCCTGCGTACCTGTGCCAGCCCCACTGGGGACACAACAGCCCCGCTGGGGACACAACAGCCCTGCATCACCAGCAGTGTGTCATCACCAGCAGTGTGCCGTCACCAGCAGTGTGGCATCACCAGCAGTGTGCCGTCACCAGCAGTGTGGCATCACCAGCAGTGTGGCATCACCAGCAGTGTGTCGTCACCAGCAGTGTGGCATCACCAGCAGTGTGCCGTCACCAGCAGTGTGGCATCACCAGCAGTGTGGCGTCACCAGCAGTGTGCCGTCACCAGCAGTGTGCCGTCACCAGCAGTGTGCCGTCACCAGCAGCGTGTCGCCAGCCGGGCAGCGCCTGAGCATCAGTGCTGCTGAGCAAGAGCTTTCCAGTGTAAGAAATCAAACAGAAGGGGCTCAGACTTCAGGGGAGGAAAAGCAGGGCCTGGGCTGAGCAGAAGGGGCCGTTAACTCCCGTGCCACTGACAGAGAGGCTGTCGGGTTTACTATAAATATATAAATGTGACCGTTTCCCCCGTGTCTTGGGCTCCCATCCTGGCATTAGATATTCAATCCCTTATCACCATATTGCTCATAAAATCGTTTTAATAATTACTTTCACGCTTGATCACACTCTCCCATCATTAATAACACTCACCCTGTGCAAATATAGCAAATATTAAATGCTGGAGATTATTTAAGCATATTACTTCCAAGGCTGAGGATATTACTTTCAACTTGGACTGCCACTTACCTACTGGAGTGAGTTTAGAAAAAAAAAAAAAAAAAGAGTAATAAAATAAAGCCTTTACTGTTTTGTTTGCAGAACATAAAAAGGAACTATAACAGTGAGAAAGAGAAAATGAAACATCAAATGCTGTTCTCTTTGTCTGTCCTTTTTCTCCTTCCCAGGGTAACTAACACTGCCTGATGTTTACTGTGCACCTCGCATGGTACTGGATGGTGATGGGGCTTTCCACGGGTGCTCCTGCTCTGGAGCTGTTCCCCTCTGGGGCTTGGCCATGGGCAGTCAGGGGTCCAGCTCTGGGTGCCCCGAGCCCCTCCAGACACCAGTGCTGCACAGAAGTGTTTGTCTAAACCAGACCCTTCCCACGCCACACGGCTTCTGCCACGGCCACGTTTGCTTCACGTGAGCTGCAGCTTCTGCAAAGCCCCTTCATCTTTACGTGGAGGCCCCAGCACAGCTCCTGCAGAAGCAAAACCACACGGGAGCAGAGAGGCCTCTGCAGAAATAACGACGGCCTGTAAAAGTGAAGAATGAAGTGACAGGAGGAGTAGCAAAAATTTTATCACACGCAGCCAGAACAGGCCCAGGGAAAGTGGCAGAATAAGGTTAATAAAAGCAGTGGAAGGAAAGGAACAAGCACAGACAGCATCTCTTTATGTCCTGGTTTCCATCAGGGCCTGGCTCACCCCTGACCTGCCACAGAGAGGCCACCCTGGCGGGCGGTGCCAGGCGCTGGGGACTGGCTGGGGGGTGGGTTTACCTGCCAGCCCCCATCGTGCCACCCAGCAGGGGAGGGATGTCCCCAGGTGCAGGTGTTGGGGGTGAGTGGCACATCAAGTACGACCAGGTGACACTCCCTGTCGTGCTGATTCCCACCAGTATCCTGCCCTTTCTCTGCCCTTGCAGACACCCCCCCGGGCACCACCCCTCGCCTGGCTGTAGGAAGCCAGTGTTCAGGAGATGCCAGGAACCATTTACACAGTGTGTTTGAAAATGAATGGTGCCTTCTGCCACAGAAGAGCTGCTTCTGCTCATTTCAAGTCTCATAACCCGATCAATAGTCAAACAATTCTCCAGCTCCAGCTCTCCTGTCTGTGTTAACTTGCAGTTACGCTCACAGGGTGCGGGGGCAAAGTACAGTATTGACAGGCTCTGAAATATCTCTAACTCTACTGAAATATTTGCCCACTCTCTGCTTTTGTCTTAGACCTGCTGAAATACCCGTTCCACCCCTAAAACAATGTACATGTCATTAAACAAAACTCTGTACAAGCTTTTCTTTGTGAGGGTGGCACAGAAAGCAGATAACCACGCTGCACAACTCCTGCTCCTACAAGGTAGTCTCCAAACCTCAGGACCTGCCAGCAGCTAAGCAGTGCACGTGTGACATCAGACAGCAGTGTTTTCAGCCACAGCTGCTGCATCTCAGCAGGAGCAGGGACCCGAGACAGCATGACCCCTGCAGGAGATCTGACAATGGGGAGCAGGGCATGCAGGGACAGTGCACAAGCACAGCACTTATAACCACAGAATCACAGGCTGCTTTGGGGGGGACCTCAAAGCTCATCCAGTTCCAACCCTCTGCCATGGGCAGGACACCTCCCACTAGAGCAGGCTGCTCAGAGCCCCGTCTGCCCTTGAACACTTCCAACAACAGGGCATCCACAGCTTCTCTGGGCAACCTGTTCCAGCTGGAAGCACCTTTGTCCTTATCAGGGAACTAGGACGCTAACGGGTGCATCTTACAGAAGTTTATTAATAGTTTACTGCCTGGAAACAGAGCCTGCTTATCAGTACTACTGTGAGTCCTGGGCTGCCCCAGCACTGCCCAGGGAGGGAGGTTTCTGCAGAGCAGAGGCAGCACCACTGGCTAAAACACACCCCATATCTCCCCTCTGCTGCAGGAGATGTCAACCTGGTACCAAAACACCAAAACCAGAGCTTTATTTCTCCTTCCCTGTCATCCTCCTCATCCTTATGCACACATGTAACTGACTTTAAGCTCACATAGCTTCCAAACTGTGAATCCTAAATGTCTCCAGGATCCAACGACAGCATCGGGAGAGAAATTACTGCAGCATAACATACAAATATTACTTCACAAATGAAAAAGTTTTATATTGTTTTTCTGTTCCCTAGATCCTTTCCTTGAACTTTCTGCCCGCTCGCTGTTTGGCTTCTGCATTGGTGAGACAGCAGCAGACAAACTGTGCCCCAGAGAGCTGCAGTCAGAGCCTGAGAGCAAGCTGGGCTGCAGACAAGATAAATATTACATTAGTCCATTTCAGGGAAAGGTCTTCCCAGCTGCTGACACCGAGTCACAGCACCAGGAATCAGCAAGCTCGGGGCTGTGCTGAACCAGGGCTGGGGGGCTGCAAATCAACCCTTTCTAACACATTTAACCAGCAAAAAGCAGAGGCTCTGGGATTTGCCTGGCTCTCCCAGCCACACACAGACCCCTCTCACCACTGCTGCTTCTGAGAGGGGCCCCTCTTGTCTCAGGCAGACACACAACCTTCACCAGAGGCGGTTTCACCTGAGCCCTGCAGGAGCTGCTCCAGGCAGAGCAGTGTGCTGTCATCAAATGCATTTTCTGATGCAATAAACCGTGCTTAGAACCATCGGGTTGATTGGGTTGGAGGAGCCCTTTCAGATCAGTCCAACCACTTACCCAGCCCTGCCAAGAGCTCTCCCCCAGATGTCTACGCACCAGAGGAATGCAAACACATGTGGTAACTTTAGTCAGTGCACAGAACTAAATAATTAATTGTTTAGAACATTAATGTTGATGCATGATGGCTTTTCATGAGTAGATATTGCTCCTTGTAAGGTCAGTGGGCATGCTGCAACTTAAAGGAACTGCTGTGTTTGGCATCAGCTCGTGGCTGGTTAGAAAGAGATGGTACCTGGAGGTAATTGCTTCCAAAAGTAGCTCTAAATTTGTTTTCACATCTGTTTACAGAGTAAAGTCTTACTCTAATTTGTATGTTTTACAAAGGCGTAAAGCCTAATGCTGTAATCCTCATTGTATTTTGATATGGACCATGAGGATAAACAGAAGAACTTACATGCTGCAAATGCAATAAACAAGCCCAAGCACATCTCACTCATCTGTGTCTTTTAAAATTACATTTAATTTCTGGAATATGAACCATCAAAGCGACAGAGCACTGGGAAATGGGAAAGAATATGCATACCACATGACATCTTTAGCATTCTGGGGTGAGAAAGCAGCAAACAGGCAGTTTACCTTGTGCCCTTTCATTCGAAAGGCCACCTGCCAACTCATTCCCATTTTCCCTCTGCCAGGTTTATCAGATGCATGCAAATGCAAGTATTCCTGGGATGTGCAGGAAGGCTGGTCCGGAGGAGGAGCAGGTCTGGCTGCAGGGGCTGCCCTGAGACAAGCACAGGGAGCAGCCTCGGAGCAGGCCCGTGGATCTGCAGTGTTCCTGCTCTCATACAATAACAAACACTTGTGTATAAACCTCCCAGAGGCCTTTGGCACAGCCCCGAGTTTTAGCACACACCTGCACACAGGCACACACCTGCACACAGGCACACACCTGCACACAGGCACACCCACTGCCTCGGAGGATCTCTGGTGTGGGGCAAGCAGCCGCCTCTGCCTCCTCCTGCCCCCTTCTGTTCCCAGGCTGGCACAGGGGATGGGACAGGCACCTTCTGCTGCCTGACAGTGTGAGGCCTCTGCACAAGGTTCCTCCTGGGAAGAGGAAATACTCCCTCAGGGTGCATCTCCTAAAGCCCATGCTCTGTCCTGCCAGAGAAGCTGGAAAATCTCCAGGCGATGCTTGAGGAGGAGAATGGAGAGGCAAACGGTCATTAACAGTGTAATGGTTATTTCTCTATTCCTGTGAATGCTTTCCCTCTTACTTTTGTTGTTTTGTGTTGCTCTCCAATCCCTCCACTTTCTCAGTAAATGAATGATTAATTGCATTAGGCAACTGCTGACCCTATCATAAGTGGTATGGAAATGTTGGCTTTATTAAACATGGTTTTAATGCTACTAGACTCACTTAGCAGTGTCTCGTGATGGATGATATCGCACAGAGCAAGAAATGGATCATTTGTAATTGTTGACTCAGCCCCTCTCCACACAGGCAGCATGAAGCCTCCTGCCAGGGAGCTGCAGCTCCGTGGGGCTGGCACTGCTGTGAGCACCATCAGCTCGAGTGGCAGGGACAGGGAGCTGCATGTGTGCCAGCTCTGCCAACCCCCTGCCCCCCC
>JAOEGS010019447.1:172071-190895 GCA_025447755.1 Corythornis vintsioides | reverse complement strand
TCCTGCTCGGGCAGGGGGGTTGGACTAGATGATCTTCTAGGTCCCTTCCAACCCCTAATATCTATGAATCTATGCTTGAAAAGTTGCAGTTATCTAGCCTATTCAACAATCTTCATTCATGATTTTTAGGGTTTTTTTTTGTCTTTAAAAGAATGTCAATATTTAAAACATCCAAGAAATAATGATGTCATTAGCTTAATTACTTCTTATTGACTTGATAAGTCACTGTGCTTTAATGCAAAATCTGCTACCACAATTAATGGCTGCAATAAGGCATTCAAACTTAAGTATTCAAGGAAATGTTATGCATCTTACAGCAACTCAGTGGAGAAGTTTTGTCCTAATGGCACAAAAACCTGAAGTGTCAGAAATGGCTGGATCAGTCCCACTAGAAAACAGGGAAAAAAAAATATAAACATTGGCATCAGCACACACAGAGCACAATTCACCATCATGAATTTGAAGTCTGTACCATACAGCTACGCTAAAGCAAATCTATCTTTGAATGCTCACACAACATACAAACATGAGGAACAAAAAAATGAAGAAAAACAATTCAAACTGCAATAAAAGTGTTGGTTTATAAGTCCAATCTGTGGCTTTAGTGGAATTCTCATGAAAATGAAATGTCTTTTTTTTTACATGTCCTCGACCACCTGAGGAACATGAACATACATAAATCCATGAGACCTGATGAGATTCATCCCAGAGTCCTGTTTTATTCTGGTGCAAGTAATAGAAAACCTAAGGAAATATTCCATACTACGCATCAAAGACTATTTATACAAACACATCTGAAATTTGGGTATAGCTTCTTTGTAGCTTTTAAGTGCTTATTTGAAGCATAAACATAAAAATATTTTTAAAAGTTAAAGGAGAAAGGGGACAGGAACCTATTTTACCTTCTGTAATGCTAGTGGAGTTACTGACTATAGTAAATGCAAAATGGGGTGTGAAGTTACTGGCCAGACACCAATCTGCAACAGGATCAGATACAGAAGTGGACCTAGAAGCACAACATGTATCAACAAGGATCTTCTCTAAGACACTAATATGGCATTTCTGTATCTTCTGCTTATTTGTAACTGTACTGCTAAAACGTTAAGGAAAACCCACTTTGCTCATGCTAAACTGCACCCAAAGTAAGGGAGAATAATATGTGTTTAATTTCAATATAAGATTTAATGATCAGAACACCACAGACATTTAATTCTTTGATACTTACAAGTTTGTCTAGTTTCCTTTGGTAGTTGCATTTTGTTGATTTGACTGCTTCCTTCAAGTACAAAAACAAAGCCTTTTACTTCTTTATCATATTCCTACAAAAGAGAACAACAAACAAACATAAGCATCCTGATAGAATTATTTTCCTCACAACTAGCCACGCTACTAACATGCAAAGTTGTTTGTTGTTTTTTTTTTTAAATCACTGCACTGCAAGTATGCATGTAGTTCAAATAAGAAGGTAAGAATATAACCCAACAAATAACGCTGACAAACAAGATTAACAATCTAATGGGTCCAACTTATTCCATTAGTTATCAGAATAGTGAAAATACTTTCTAAATATTTAAACTATAAAATCATGTTGCAAACAACCTAGTCTGCAAGCAGGCATAAAGAACTAATTTAAGCAATCATTTAGTCTGTCATAATGACAGAACTGCAAGTGACAACTCCACTGTCAGGTCAAAGAACTCATTACCTTCTAATTTTAAGCTTCATTCACATTTTTCTGTTTTACACCCTAGGTTTTATAAGTTTTTAAATAAACTTACTTTCCATATAGCTGATGGATTGCCAAAAATCTTCCATTTTGCTCCTGGGTTCTTGCCTTGAGCACTGAATATTTCAACAAATGGGCCACCCTATGATAAAAAGTTTTAACGATACATCATCCAAGCAAATGTGCAGCACTGAATCATCAATAGTCAGGATAAGTACCCGAGAACAGTCCCTCCCCACATCAGGCTGTGACCACAATCAGTATTACTGATCAGTCAGACAGCAGAATATTAAAAATAGCAACCCATGGTAAATATTTGGCTTTACTAGAGGATCACAATATAAAATTGAATTAATACCATGTAATACTCTATTTTATTTATGTCATTCTCTAAAAAACAAAATGATTGTAAAAGCTCTAAAAAATATTCAGGAGATTAGTAATTTATATTTGGGTACAGTTAATTTCTACAACTCACCAAGTGAAGCTAGTTTTAAAATGCTGCTAAAAAAACTGTTGCAAACTGGAGATTTTGTCTGATTTGCTATGGAAATAAAGGTTAAACAATATGTCTACATATATGAGCATGTCAAAGATATTTTCTCACTAACTTTTCTACCAGTTACCAAATACCAGACTCGTTTGACTAAACAGACTGGAAAACTCACAAGAATTGACCATCTTTTCTGCACTGACTTAAGAGACAACATAGTAGATCTGATACTGGCAGTACGAGCACAAAAAGGGCTTCACTCACACTGTGGCCTTCATAAAGCATCAGAGAATTAATATTGGAAAAATATTATGAATACCTCTCCCAGGTAAAAAACTCTTTACACTAAGCACGTGCCCTATTAGGCATCAAACAATCTAACTGCAGGCTCTCAGGGAGGCAGGCTTTAGCACCACTGCTTAGGGAATTATTTGCTTCAATATTTTTCATATTTCATGTCACATTTTTGGTGACATCTGATGTAGTCAGCTTACAGTTTGCTAAGCATTTTTTCACCAGCACAGTTGACCTAATCAATCATTACAACTCTGCTGCTCCCTTCTCATTCCTAGTTGTCTGCAAGCTCCCCAGCTCTCTTTATGTTCAGCTGCCCAAACAATTGGACACAAGTCAGAATGAGCAAGAGGGGCAAGCAGCCTTGCCAGCAAAATAAATGCTCTTCAAATAATACTTTCAGAGAACATCAACTCTGCACGATATATGAATTAGATATTTTCATCTGCCCACCCACACCTGGCAGCTTCCACTTGGCTAACCCCAGTGACTAAACTTACTGAATTCTAAGGAGATTAAAAATGGAATTCCACAAACTTCATGTGTAAAATATTTTATAAATTTATAGTGGATTTTTTTAAAATAAAGAACATGACATATTACCAATCTGAAAGATATCTGACATAATTAAGGACTACAGGATCAAGCTCTTGGAAATTTAAAAATTCTTACCCGTCAAGTTGTAAGTGCTTGTAAAAAATCTTCAAGGGGCTTTTTCTCCCATATTTACAAATACATTTTGTTTGTACTGCAGCCCTTGATTAGGCCATAATTTGAGGTTAAACAAACTGGACATAGAAAAATTCTAGACATGACATGAGAAAATGCTGAACAAACACTGATGTAAGAAGCTGCCAAAGTCATGTAGTGCTGTGGAGGATGGCTGGGTCTCATGGGTAGCCAAGGGTTAAGCAAGAAACTGTCAAACCCCACCATCAGCTGGAGAGGAGTATGGGGCATCTTTTGGGGAGCACAAACCTGTAAAGCCAACAGCACCTAGACACTGGTATCAGCAATACCATATAAAACTGAGGTAGCCTAGGTGACACCATGAGAAATACCAATTTTGGGTACATATGCTGCACAACTGGGACCCATGGGGGGATAATAATTATCATAGAATCATAGAAATATCTGTTAAAAGGGACCTCTAGAGGTCATCTAGTCCAACCTCCCTGCTGACAGCAGGGACATCTTCAACTACAGCAGGTTGCTCAGAGCCTCCTCAAGCCCCACCTTGAATGTCTCAAGGGCTGGGGCCTCAACCACCTCCCTGGGTAACCTGTTCCAGTGTCTACCACTCTCATGGTAAACAACTTCTTCCTTATTTCTAATATAAATCCACTCTGTTCTAATGTTCTTGATGTTTGTCCATACCAGGCAGATAGATTTGCTGTGAATAAAAATGAATCTTCTTGAAAAATAGAAGTATAATTTTGTTTTCTAGGAATCTGCAGGTTCCACAGTCCTGTCTACACCTGTCCTTTCTTCACTCCTCTTTTTATCGTTCTTTCTTTCCTGCCTCCTCTTCCCTGCCCACTCCTTTCTGATCTTGTGTTGGCATAAAAAGGCATGAGAAAAGCAAGCCGATTCTCATCCTTACAGCTAACCTCCCTCAACCTGCTGACCACGCTCCTCCAATGCATCCCAGGATGCCACCGGCCCTCCTGGACGCAAGGGCGCACTGTTGACTCATACTTAGGGGTGGTTTACACTCAGGAGGTGACTGGTACAGAGAAAGGGAGCCAAAAGTGTGGTGAAAAGGAAGGCCATGAAACAGTAAAAGGGATAATAAGATTTGTGAATAATGTGATTAGTGTTGCCCCAGTCCCGTGCTGCACCAAGAGAAGCAATCAGTTTGCTTCCTTTGGCCCACAAGGGTAAAGAGTCAAAAAGCCACTGGTACCACCACACTGGTGTTCATTTGAGACCTGACAGGATCAACAGATGCCTCTATTTCACAACATTTCTATAATGAAGCATTCCAAACCATTTCTGTATCTGGACTTTTTGACACCCAGAATAAGCCATTTTAACTGAGTTCTTTCAGAGATGAAATGAAAGAGGATAAAAAAAACCCCCCACAATTTACTTTACCTGATACTGATTTTTGAACATTTTCCAGCTTTCGCAGGCAAAAAAAATCAGCTTCTCAATCAGTAAAGACAATTACAGACTCTGCTGAAAAAAAAAAAAATCAACAAACAACTCAAATCTTTACATAGGATTTGACATGAAAAAAATCCTATAATGAAATTCCAACCATATTTTACAAGATAGAAATACTATTATGAAATACTTTTCATGAGTACAGGATGTAAATCAAATGCATCAGAGTGCTACCCCAACGATACTCATATAAACAATTTATTAATATTGATGCTGTCTTGGAAATGTTCTCTCCATGCATCCAGTACTCAGGGCTGCCTTTCCTTATATTCCAAGTAAAACTAGTAATTGTATGTCAGCCCTTATATTTTACAATGAAGGCTTTCTCCTGCTTTAAACATGCTTGAAAATAATCTTTAATACAGATTTTAAAAGTTATTCTTTAGTATCAAGTGCCCAGTGGAAAAACATTAGACTCCATTAAAGAGATTAACATTTAATATAGATAAAGAGGAAAATATGGAACAGCTGGAATAGAAGCCACTCCATCAAGCAATGTTTGTGAAAGGCTTCTGAGAAAAATAACCTTTAAAATTCAGCATTTTTCTTTGTGGATGATTAACATAAGATTCAAACCAAGCACTTCAGTTACTTGAGGACTGATAAAGTCAATGTGAATTAAGAGATGTCTGCAGCTGGAGAATCAGAACAGTAGAAAGTGAAGGGACTGATGCTGGAAGCCTCCCACAATCCTCTTTGATCATGCTGAGTGTCTGTAGTTTCACTTGAAGTCAACAGAAAGTGAAGGGACTCTGAACATAAAAGGTAGCTGTCAATCTCCAAAGACAGGTAGAACCAGTCACAGGAGACAATATGCACCTCCACTGGTAAAACTGAAAGTGCTCATCAAAAAGTGCTCAGAAAAAAATCCTTACACAAGACTGTGTCATCTTTATTTTATATACTTTATGTTAATTGCTTCAGTTCAGGCAGAGCCCACTTAAAGAATTAAATTTTAAATTACTGACTGGGGTTTTTTGAGGCAGAAGCCACTTTCCAAACAGATACAAACAATGTGCTGACCAGAAGGATGTAATAAGTATAGCTTCTCATAAAGAATAATTTAGCTCTCATAACCAGAAAGTGACAAAAAAAAAAATTAAAATTTTACAAAAAGATGTGACTGCAAATGAACTATAAATTCAGTGACCATACACATGGGTTCATAAAGAATGTATACATTTAAAGGGTTAGAGCAGCATTTTATTTTAAAAATTATATAATAATTAATCTAGGAAAACATTATGAAATCTGTTCATGATTAATCACAACTTTAATCAGCAACAATTATTTCTAAGACTTAAATTTGTCTGTAAATAAAAATGGAAAAATAAATATTTGGAGGTTATCCCATGCTGTTGCCAGAAACATTCATTCATTTTAAACTTTTTGATTAAGGAAAATAATGAAATTGAGAAACCATATCATATAGGTCTATCAAAAACTTTAAGTAGTATTTTGACCATATTACTTTAATACTCCACTGTAGATTATTGTATCCCATACAATAAGGCTAGAGATATAAATGAATAAATAAAACAAAAAATTATGGAATGATGTAGACTTATTGAAGGACTAGAAATCTCATACCATTACTAGAAATCTTCAAATTTCAAGTTGTTAAATGAAGTTTACTCTTACAATATAGCTTAGAATTAATTGATCCAGTTGTCTTTTAAGCTAACATACTTATGGGCAAGACAGACTTCACCAATTTGCAGCATGTATTTTATACAGACTCATGAATTTGGTAGTTACATGCATCATCAGTTTTCTAACAGGAGAGCTCTTCCTAACTTTAGTGAAATGCAAAGGACTCCAGAGTTTGTAAACATTTGTGTTGTAACAAATCATTAATGTTGCAAAGTTGATTACTGTAAACACATCGGTGAAATGCCAGTTTGTTTTTCTTAAAGGCAAAAAATACTTCAAGTGACACTGCAATACATCTTCACTCATATATATATTGCATATCAAATTTCCAGTAAGTTGCTGCAAATGAAGACTAGAAATTACCTTTGC
This sequence comes from Corythornis vintsioides, assembly GCA_025447755.1. Taxonomy (NCBI): domain Eukaryota; kingdom Metazoa; phylum Chordata; class Aves; order Coraciiformes; family Alcedinidae; genus Corythornis; species Corythornis vintsioides. The sequence continues at coordinate 184,191 of JAOEGS010019447.1, read as the reverse complement.
TAATAAGATTAATAGCTATTAAAAACATTAAAGTGAATTACATATTTGTGATGCAATTACTGAGATAATATTAAGAGGTGCTTTCATTATGTATCATGTATTATTGTATTTAGTTATAGTAATCTATGCTTAAAAACAAGAGAATGGCCTGCAAAATTGATAGCTGCAATATTTTTCCTCTTTTCATCTTCTCCTAGCTTCTCCAGAAACTCTAAAAATCAAAAGTGCTTAAAATCCAAAGAGACTACTTTCAAACAATCAACAGCATCTTGACATGCAAGTCCTCAATTTTTTGCATATTTGTCAAATAAATAGATATTTTATGACATTTTTATAGAGTGCCATAAAATAGCAGTTCTCTCATTTTTCAGTCACAGATCAAACATTTTTTTATTGCCCTGAACCATATACTTTAGTACATCAGTCCAACTGGAAAGAGACACTTAAAAGTGTCAGTCAATGACAAACTATCATGAATACAGTTTATAAAGTTAAGCGACAATGAAAGATATTTATCTTTGTAAGATTAGATGCCTATCAGGATTTACCTTGTGAGGTCTTGATTTGTTCACTGTCTTCGATCGTTAGTTTCACAATGTTTCCTGCACTGAAAATAAAGTAGCAGCAGGCCAAAGGGCCCCTCTAATTCTTCATTCACACAAACCACTTAGAACACAGCAAAAGTAGCTCCGACTTATGACATCTTTTCTTATTGCCTATTTCATCAGCAAACTAAAATGTTTCACAATCAAATTATTTTTATATTTTGTGGGTTTTTTAGGCCTACCATTTGAACAATTTGACCCTAGTAAGTTACAAGCAAAGAAGTGTTTGACAAACAGTAAACAGATCTTCATGCTTCTTTAGATTACTTAATACTAAACGCTGTTGTAGCCCCAAGGGAGACAGTGATGGACAGGCTCCAAGTCCTAAAATCCTTCTTAGCCATGGTTAGTTCCCTGAATTAAAATGGGCTATTGGCATGAGTATTTTTTTCTGAAAAACATCCTAGTGTTGGAAAACACTGTGTTCATTTAAGATTTTCTACTCCAAAGTCAAAATTGTTAAGAAAAATAAACTGAATTTGCACCTACTACTAATTTTGCATTGAAAAATTACACACCCTTTGGCAGGGAACATAGGCTTAGACCCAAGACTGTTAATACTTATAACTCACCATCACGGGCCCAAAGCCAGTGCTGCTGATTTATGGTAGTCTGGGACACACCAGAGAAAGCAGTTCATCACTGGTGAAGGGTTTTAGTATCTTCAGACAAATGAATTCCACACATTGAATATTTAAAGCTAGGTTTGTAACACTGCTATATATTTTCTCAAAACACAAGTTAATGTAATAAATGGTCAGAAAGGCCATTAATAAACTATACCAAGACTACTGGCATTTCTGTGTGAACAGGAGCACAGCCAGCCTGTACACACAACTCGAAGGATTAAGAACAATAATTAAAAAATATATTAAAAGTCAAGCATTTCGCTTTTATAAAAACTCAACCATAAAACATTTAGACACAAAGCTCACGATTCAAGCAGCCCTGCCGCGGCAGCCCCGTCCCCCAGCACCGGCCGGCTCTCCCGCCCCGCCACGGTCCGTCGCCGCGGCTCGCCGCAGGAGATCGGGGCCGCTCAGCCCGGGGAGCTCACGCCCTCACCGGGTCTCACCTGGGTGAGGGTAGGTGGGGACGAGGTCGCACCTACAGCGGGGGCGGGACCGGGGCTGACTGGGCGGGGCGGGGGGGGGGGGGCGGAGAAAGAAGGGAAGTTGTCGGTGAGACCGTTTAAAATGGCGGCGCGGGGGTGTGCACTGGTCCATCAATCATGGCGGGCGGCCGTATCTGCTCCGAGCCGCGTCCTGGTCCGTAAATTCTCCAGGCGGTGGCTGGGCTGCCTGCGGGCCTCCCTAGCCCTCACTAAGTGTCTAACAACGTTAGTGTTAGTGACAAAGCTGGCACGGAGGGCTGTTCTGGCCCCTACGCAGGATGCCCCTCGAGGCCACCCGAGGTCGAGGGTGTCCATGTGAAATGACACGGTGTCACCCTGAGCCTCTGGAGAGGTTTCAAGTGCAAATGTTGCCAAGAACTCGACCCTTAAACGCATTTGCCATTTGCACTTCAAGGCTTCATTCTGTAAAGTGGTTTGCGGAGGTTTTTTTTTAGAATGATGTGGGAAGCTATGAGCCAGAGCAGCTACATCAAAGTCCTTGATTTCTAAGGTATTAGAATGGACTTGCAGGTCTGATTTTTTTCTCAAGGAGAAGGAAATGAGAAGGACAGCTCCATGAGTCTAACATCTCTGTCAAGAATAAGCAAACACCTCCTGATGGCTTCAAAAACCTCTAGGAAGAAGGTCACAGGAAACCAATTTGATCCTTGCTTTTACAAAGAAATCTTAGTCAAAGATCTTTCCTTGAAGTGACAACATTTATGATTATTTATTTGTGAAACTTTGTTGCCCTTTAACAAGAAAATAATTGAATATTTTTATGTTCCTCAACGTGCATCTTAATGTTTCTACAAAGAACAATTATTAAGAACTCTGATCACAATATGATACATAAACTGAAAGTGATGACCCACTGATGGCTCCTGCCTTGTCCTGGCCCACCATCACCCAGTTCACCTTCTGTCCTTTTGTTCCTGAAAGGTACTGTTCTGTTTTTGCCAAGGAAAGGAATGAGTTAAATAAATTATACGATTTATTTAACTTTCTTCTTTTACCTTGGGATTTTCAAAGAAATCTCATCCCAGTGTAGTTTTATCATATAGTGGATTACACTGATTAGAGTTCTTGGGTACTGGCGATAAGGAAAACAATAATACTAAAACTGAGCTACAGGTTATTAAATAAAAACTGTTAATATTAACAAGGACAAAAGAGAGGTGTTGATTGAGAAAGAAAGGTTAAAACCTGTTGGGGAGTTCTGTAGCCAACAGAAACTACAAAGTTCATTATATACAATTTAACCTGAAGTCATCTTGAAATTTGTTACACATAACTCTATCTAAAAAAGCCTGAATCTTTTGTCATAGGAGTTACACTAAAGCCTGCAGAGCTAAGAAATTCCAGTTAAAAACTGAGATTCAGGCTGAATAGCCTAAAGTTATAAAGGTATATAAAGCAGCCAGCTGTGAGTGTAACATGTGGAAGCAGCCACCTGCCTGCTCAAGGCAAAAAACTGGGCTGCATAAGTCCTACCTTTGCCAACTGCTGGAGAAAACTGCTTTTAGACATACTGTGAGGGGGAAAATTTTCTCCTCAGTTCCTTTCATTTTTACAGAAAAAATATCCAATATCATTTGTTGTTGACACTATGACTCAAAAATTGCAGGTAATGTAAAACTGTCAAGAAACCTTGTGTTGTTAAATTTGGCCCATCTATGGCCTGAGCCCATTGCACTTCCAAGGTCTGTTTTGGAATTATGGTAATGTAGGAAACACTGTAAAAGTAATGATCAGACAATCAAGATGTTTGTTATACTGACTTCTTTAAGGTTATATCTGTAGATCAGCTGCTGTTGGTATGTGAGCTGCTGGCTTATGTGTTTTTCTTTGGCTAAACATTTTAGGCTGCTGTGCAGTATACATCTACTAAAGCCTTGGAGAGGTATGATGAGTGTTCAGCAAATGCTTGGGTAATAATGTGGGGAACACTGTGAGAACTTGTGTATGTTTATTTTATAATACAATCTGTCTTCTGAACTTAACCCCTTACAACATATTTCAGTGAAGAGGTATTTACGCTATATTGGAGTAGGAAATCAGAACACATGAACATCCTTTCCTTTTGTAAATACCCTAAGCAGAAGGTGTGGTTATGTCTTAAATTAAAATACCAAGATGTTAGTAGCATCATGCTGGGAACTGAATTGATTTAATTTAGAAAAGTATTCAGTGTTTACTAGATATTTGAATTTAGGAGTGTATTCAATGTTTACTAGGCATTTGATGCGTAATATTAAACCCAGACAGTTTTTAAGGACCCCCACTGACATAACTTGGATTTATATCCATAGGAAAAGGTCTGTAATTTCTTTCATCCATTCCTGACTTTGCCTGATTGCATATTTTTGCTCACACTTGGAGCAGACTGCCAGTTGATGTATGGCAAGTGGCCTCCCATCACTCCTGGTCTAAGCTCCACTTCAGCTCTAATGACCATTTGCCTTTCTGTTCTGTATTGTATTGCTCTGAGCTTGTTTGGTTTATGCCTTTTTAGACTGTCAGTTTATGTAGTCTGAAAATCTCCTGTCTTTCCAGTTCATACTATATTTAATAAAATACCATATTATCTTTTGAGAGCTTTATAAATTATACACACCTGTTAAGCTACGAAAGAAGACATCCAGGCATCCTAAGACATTTTCTATAGATCTATTTTCCATTTTTGACTTATAGGGGAGGGAGGCATGGTGTGCCTTGCTGCCTGCTTAGCCTCCACTTGGTAAACAGCTACTGTGGAGTTGAGGCATATTTCCCCCAGTGCCAGGCCAATATGCATTTCTTTTGAGCATTCCTCCTTAGGCAGTGACCTTCCTCTGAGTGTGTTTGCCAAGATTACATCATGAAAAGTAATTTAACTGCATGATCAGCATTGTAGCCACTCCCATTTGTGAAGCTCCAAAAATTTTCCAGCAGAATACTTTCTCCTTCAGCCATGTACATGAAATCTGAATTTCATCTCATTTTCGTTTGTACCTTGGTCTTCTGATGCAAATAACGTGCAAATAAATAAAATAGTGGAATTGATTAGTTATCCTGTATGTCTGTATTTGATCTTCTACAACAGAATAACTTCTCTGAGAGATGCATGTAATCTCCATCATCAGTTTAAGGCTTTTGTTTCAAAAGAATGGAGTAACACCTCTGATTAAGAAAACACAGCAATTTGGAGAGGACAGTTCTTGGGTAATTATGTTAAAATTGAGAATCAGTTCACAACCTATTTTCCTAAAACTCACAAATACTTAATCAGAAGAGATTCTGTAAGAATCCTTATTTGAGAATTGTGGATAGTTACAAAAAAAACCCCATAGTTGGGATGATTTCTGTTGTGTGTACTTCCAAGATGAGACTCCTGTTACATTTCCTCTCAATGCTATTGCAGTTTTATTGCTCAAACTTGGAAGGAACTCCAGGGAGGGTCAGGGTCAAAGTGAACGTTAAGGGGCTAGATGTAGCTGCGGTAGGGATAGGGAAGCTGTGGAGGCATTCCTTCTGCATCTGTCTTTGCTTTACACCGTGTTGGAGAGTGCTGAGATAAAAGCAGACATTAGTATCCTGCTATCACCAGACTAATTCTGTTCATGAAGCATGAAAAAAATCTTATTCTTTCTGTGAAATAAATGCACTGCAGCACTCCAGAAAGCATTGAGTGTTCAGACAGTAATACTGGAAACTGGAAAATTGGCTACTTATGTCTTGTCAGGCTTTATAGGAATCCACCTATGTGATCAGTTGGCCAAATTTCAGTTCAGAGCAGGCATTTAAACCCTGAAAACCATGAAGATATACTTAATGAGAATGCCTAGCTAGTTAGCTGGTATTCTTGGATGAAGAAAGACAACCAGCACAGACCTAAAAAGAATATTTGTTCCTCTTTTGTGCTTTTGTTTAATATGAGGCAACTGGTATCTGTTTACAGATAAAGTAATGTGACAATATCTGAAGAAAGGCAGTAAATTTCATTAACTGAAATACCAGCTTTATGCAGTGCATGTGTTAATGGCCTTCATTCCTTCTGAGTAGTGTTAAAGTTACATAATAACAATGAAAGCAGTACAGAAGTGAAAACCTGCTGTGGTTTGGTAGAATATTGAAGGAATCTGTGCTTAAGTTTGGCAAGGTATATTCAAGTGAAAAAAGTTCTCTTTCTACTTGCTATTGTGCTTTACTGTAATTTCAGTCTTCAAGGGCCCCAAACTATACGAATCTACTGGTTGTTTTGCTTCAGCTTTACATTCTAGAGGGAGATTTTGTCTACTGGTTTTTTATGTTTTGTTCGTGTTTCTATTCTATTCAGAGAATTTTTGAACAGGATTAAAGAAGAACTGCCTCTGGATGACCAGTGGGAATTTTAAATAGGATAGATACTCTTCTCCAGTAAAGCCATTAAATGATAAACTATTGATTTTTATAATACAATTAAGTTGCCAATGATTTCCTAAGAAATCATTCTACATTTTCTGTATTAAGCACTCAGCACGTTATCTATTGTAAATCAGATGATAGTGTTCTCAGTCTGGAATGAAATCATCTTCATGCTGTTCTCAGAATTAAACCACCTCCACACCAGTCTCAGTACTGCAGAGGATTTTGCCTCTGAAATAAACCAATGACCTTTATCAGTTTGATTGTGATGCATATGCATAAAATAAATTTTTAACCACTGTAATTTGCTATTATTGCAACATTCTTAAGGCAGATAGTTTTAGTAACTTGCATAGACAAGAATAAGAATTGCAATTTCACAAGTAGCCTTATGATTCAGAGTTAAAATAGACAGCTGTCTGGACTTGCAGAAGAATTTCTTCATCTCTCCATCACACAGATTATACAATGAAGGAGAAGGCCAGAGTATGTCCTCTCAAGTATAATGAAGTTCTAGAAGGCAAAATATTGGTTGCGATGGGTCAAAATGTTCCCTTCTATTCTGACATTTCCTGTGTTCTTTTGTTCTGAAACAGGATGAACAGAGCCTTTATTTGTTCTGATTACTGTGGGGTTTTTTTTGCTTCTTTTCCACTTGCAATTTTATTTTTACTGACAAAATAGTAAAAGAAGTCATTATATAGTTTGATGTTGCTCATTCAACTTGTCACTGTTTGTTTAGTGTTTTGATATTGTTTTTTCGCATTTATTTATTGTTCACATTGTTAGGATTTAAGGTTTCTCACAGTATGCACCACATATAAACTCATCTGTTGTGATATTTCTTAAATTAATCTTTTTAAATTACAGTTGGGTACAAGACCTTTCAAATAAAAATCTGCACATTTAGAATACAGATAAACCTAAAACCCAAACACAGATTTCAAGAAATTAAAATAATCTGCATTTTTTAGATATTTACTTTGGTCTAAGGCACTGGATTCCACATACTGTTCTCCAGCTGGTCTTCATGAAATCATCCTATGAGCTGAAGTCTTCACAAAGACACATTTCATGCAGATTCATGCCTTAACTTCTCTACTCTAACAACCTCAACTAGCTCGGCCTCTTGAGACTCCCTTAAAACAAAATCCCCAATTATCTTCACTTTTTCTTCTATAATATTTTCATATTTCTGCATATCTTTTCATTTGGGGTAATGGGTTTAAATTAGAGTAGATTTAGATTGGATATCAGGAAGTTATTTTCTCTTAAAGAAGAAAAAAAAAAAGCAGCATAACTTGAATTACTCTTTCATTTTCATTTAATTAACTACATGTTCTGGGTTACCTGTGGAAGAGCAGCCATCCTCATAGAGGACAGTTTGTGAACAGTTTATTTGCTTCCTTACCAGTATGCATTGCTAAGGTCAAAGGGCACCTTGCTTTTGTGTGCACTGATGATTTGAGCTTTCAAGAGTTTGAGCAGAACTTCGGTACTAGAGTTTGTATGCATTTATCATTAGATGATAAGAATAAAGCCAAACACATGGTAACTGTAGACAAAATGACCCCTAGGGAATTGCTATAACAGGAAGAGTTTTTCTTCAACTTCTATTGTGTTACCCCTGGCTTGCACAGAGCCAGAGCAATTTTAGAGATGGAGCATGTTCCTGTTTTATGGGGCTGTGCCACAGAGTAGAAGAATTTGAGATTCCAATCACAGTATGCAGTAATACTACATTTCATTATCACCTACTCCCTCTGTATTTCCAAATTCTTCCCAAGAAGATGAATCTTGAAGAAACAGTTGTACCTAGAAAAATCAAACTAGCATAGTTCAGGAGATAACCCTTCACAGGAGTCCTGCACACCACGGACACTATGATGATGTGAAACTGTGTTTATTGTCTCAATTCTTCACAAATGTCATTATGAACATGGGATAAGAGATCACATTTTCAGTTTGATCTTTCCCTGACTGAACTTCTTCTTTTTGGAATTTACTGTTAAAGATGCAAATTTCTAACTACTACAGAATATACTGAATCTAAAGACAGGTTAAGATGGGGAGGTTCTCTGGCCCTTAGTAACTGTTGAGATAAATAGGGTTAATCAGGTCCAAGCAATGATGGAATCTGATTTATCTCAGCAGTGACGAACATTGGCAATGATGTCACATTTGCCACTAATAGAGGTTTGCATTATGAGCAATGAGGGTAAACTGGACTGAACAGAAAATATAGCACCTGGCATTTTTGCAAACAATCTTTCAGCAACTTATCTTTTTGGCCACTGCTTAGCACTGATTTGATGGAATACATTGAGGATAAATCCATGAAGACATCTTTGGTAAGGTCACTCATTTTCAATAGAGCAAAATGCATTTGGGCTCCTCTAGCTGGACTGCAGCTGTGTATGTGATTTGGCATCTCTTCTGGAAATTAGAGATAATGCTTGTTAGAAAGAAAGTCACAAAGTGAGTAAAGAATGATGGAAAGATCTGAGAACTAAGGTAGACACTGGAAAGTTTCAGTTGAAGGGGGAGGTTACAGGACAAATTTTAAGGACAGGTCCTCTGATTAATCTTTTTTTTTGTTATTTTTGTTAATATTATTGTCCCGAAAAGAGATGTATACTCATAAAGTATATAGATCACAGAACTCTGAATAGCAGCAGCCTGTCAGATGGGAAGAACTGAATGAACTTAAAGCCTGGAATACTCCAAATCAAATGAAATTCACTGCTGTGTGATGCAAGGTCACGCATTTGGAGATTATTAAGTTGCAAGATCATGTATGGGAAATGACTGAGGAAGCAAAAGAAGTGCTGAAGCTAAAGAGCAATGCTGGCAAAAGGACAAAAGAGCAATCATGAATACAGTTAAATTTGACAACTAGAAGGGCATTTTTAGATGTTGATGAACTAAAATGCTGGAACAGCTTTCCCACAAGAGGTGTGGGGGCAAAAATATTTCTAATGCCTTTTAAGACAAAACTATGTAAAGGAGTTTCTATGACATAGTTTCATGAACAAGCAGAAGGCTAGACTCCAAAAGGTTGTCTTTTTTGTTGTTGTTGTTGTTGTTGCTGTTATTTTTTTTTTCATGCATATTTATCTCTTTATTTCTTGTGATTAAGACCTCAAGACCTGGTCAGGGCATGATCTTGGATAGATATTAAAAAAATAGGAAAGTATTAAACCATATATAAATCTTTTTATTAAAATTATTAAAGATGCCTTGTAAATTATTTTTACCTAAAGATACCAATTCCTGTTTATTCCTCAAACCTTACATGTAGCTTCTACTGCCAGTTCTTTATTTAGTATCAGTAAAAGCAACTACTTGCTTTGCAAAGACATCCTGCCACATGCAGTGACAAGTTTGTGGGACATCTGTTTGCTCTAAGGAATAGTTGGATATTCGAATGTAATTGATTAATACATTCACAGTATTTTTTGTAGTGTGTGCCACCATTGCGAAAGGAGAATGAAGGTACAAAAAAATGCTTTGCATCTGTCAAGGCCAGCATGCCAACATGCAGAGATCACAGCAGGGAGAACAGGACAAACCAGTACAAAATGCTTCTTTGCACTTGTATCCTTTTGAAATAGTCTTTTTACGTTTCAGTCCCATGCAAAGATCCAGACCCTCATTTGTGGCTGCCTGTGAAGGTGGCATAAAGGCTCTCTTTTATGCCACAAGTACCCTGAAGCCAACCAACTTCTGCTGAAATTCCTATGGAGAGCTGATCTCCCGTGGTTTGTCAGTGTCTAGAGTGGCTGTGCTCACAGCTCGGGAGCTCAGTGCACCCAGGGCGCAGTAGAAACGTCCCGTTTGCTGAGGTAATGTCAACTCTGCGAGAAAAGCTGCTTGCCAGCTCACGAGCTGCGGGCTGCTTGAAGCCGTCAGAACAGTGACTGGCAGCTGACGTGCAGAGCGGGATCAGGCACAATGGCTCTGAGAAGGGTTTTTCTAGATCCAGCCTTAGGTGACTGAGATGAAAACGAGGCCTCTGTCTCCTGCGGCTTCTCTGAAGATGCTGCAAAGCTCATCAGCTTTTTCCTTTAACGATGAGTAGGAATGCTTTGGGGAAACACTCTGAGGGTCGGTCAACAGTCAATTGCCTTTCAGGCCATATTTTGAATGGTTATGTGAGCCCCTTGTGTAGAGCTACAAACCCAAGAAGCATTTTGCTCTGGCTTTTCTTCTGTTCCTGCCGTGATCTCTGTACACTGGTGCTCCAGCCATCGCAGACACAAGGAATTTTTGTTCCCTCATTGTCAGTTCATGGTTGTGAAATCCACTATATCAGACACTGAGCACCTATTGCACACTACCTCTCAAATCCACTCAGTTTCTTCTCCAGGTGAATAACTTGTACAGATTCTAGCTTGTTTGGGATATCTTATGTTTGTTTTATTACACTCTATTCAGGTGTCTAGCTTTGCATTGTTTAAGTTACTGACAATTAATCTAATCCATACATTCATATGATTTTATTTTTTTTTTTCCTGTGGTTCATGTCATATGTTATACGGCTTCAGTCATCCCCACAGCAAGATTGTGCATCTGTCCAGGAGAAAGCAACCCTTCAGACCACATTTTAACTTAAAAATATTGCATGTTGTGGCTATGCCACTTCAGTTTGATTATTTCTGGGTACAACTTTTCCAGATTCAGCCCTGGTGAGGTTTTCACAGAGGAGCTATAGGGCCTGCAGGCATGACATGTACTCCTTTGGGGTTTGTCCCAAAGCCCAGTTTAAATTCTGCTCCTATCTTTCCAGCTCTTAAGAGTTGTGGATGCTGATTGTTCAGTCTCATTGTCAGAGTCAAGCACTGGCCATGAATAACAAGGACTTGAAGATAACTTAACTAGTCTGAGGATTAGGGAAGTTACACAAATCTAAATGGATCCTTAGAAAAGCTTGGAGGGGTGAGGGAAAATGAGGGAATATGGGAGAAGAAATATTTTAATATTGGAGATGAAGTTCTGTAAAATCTGAGGAAAGGTAATAATACTGAGTAATCTTACCCAATAAGTGGAATTCAGTAAGGATCTTATTTTTTTGACAACTTGTCTAGAACAGTAGCATTCCTTAGCATCAGTAGTCCCTAGAACATATAATCAAGGTTCTTTTATGTTTTAAAATATTTTTTTTTTAAATTTCAGTTCTTCACAATGCATAATTAAGTATTCCCTGTACAGAACAAAAAATAATGGATAATAGGATGAAATTTCCTACAATGATGGATTGTAAATGCTTGAGGCTGATTCAAATAAATATATTTTGCATGTGGTAGTGATGCTTCTGAAATTTGTATCTCGCAGGTGCCCACAACACAGTAACCCTCATCCTGTGTGACACTGAAGAGAGCATACTTCAGCAGTTTCAGAAAAGAAGCTAAGTATATAAGCTGGCAGCAAATTCAAAGTGCTCCCCACGCTCTACCCTTGAAATTGTCAATGCAGGTGAAGTCTGAGAAACTTGAGAAGAGTCTAATGCCAATATTGCTGCTCCTGCTGCTGCTTTGTATCTGTCCAACAGACCACTCTTCTCCCACCCCTGCAATCTGCCCTTCATGACCCTATCTATGATACACAACCTCCGAGATGTGCAGGGGGAGGATCCTTCGCCCTTCACATTCTGATCCACAACAAAGGAGAACTAAAAGTAAATGTGCGTTTCTGAGGGTCTGCCAATATTACATTCACCACCTCCTGATTTGTTCACTGTAGATTTTCCAAATTCTGCTCTTGCAACACTTATAAGATGCATCTTTTTTTTCCAATATACGTCCCTACTATTTTCCAAGAGATAGTGTCATAATTATTTTCGTGTTATATAGTTGTTTTCTAGAGTCTGTAACTTTTTTTCCTATTTATACATAATAATGATTTTTTGGTTATTTGTAGTGGCAGGTATTTTGTGTAGAGGATGCTTCCTGTAATGTACATATACACATTGGAACTTTAGGGGTATTTATAGGGGTTTTGGTTGGTTTTGGTTAT
>JAOEGS010019447.1:159544-171971 GCA_025447755.1 Corythornis vintsioides | reverse complement strand
ATATGCATTTTAAAATCTTACATTGCAAAGGTAACAGGTAGACAGTGAAATTTGTACTAGAAAAAAAAGCATTCAACCTCTATGGGATTGTTGACATCACTTTTTTTTCAAGATATATGCTGATGATTTGCAGATGCCTCCATTTTCATGGCTGCTACATCTGTCTGGGTATCTGTTTATGAATTATACATTTTATGTAGTGGTGATGTATTAATTTCACACTAGAATCTGTAAAGATATTATATTTACAGATAAAGCATAATTTCTCACACTTTCAGAGATAACATTGATTCTTTCCACCTCAGAAGGAATCTGAAAGGACTTGTTGTGTTTTATAAGAAGAAATATAAATCTGGCACCAATCTATTTGGAAGATGAAGTCTATTAACATACCAGTAAAGTTTTACTTTTTTTTTTTTTCTCAAGATTTTATATTAATATAGAACTCTGAAATGTGAGGTAATTCTCTAGAGAAATTTAGGATGTATTTATTTAAAGAAGCCCTGTCCCTCAGCCTTCCACTACTTCACACCACCCGTTTAGATTGTTCCAGGTGAAAATAATTGCATAACTGTAAAATATTTGGATATTTTATCTTATATCTCAAGTTTAACATAAACTGTAATTTGTCTTGTTTCATGAGAAGTTTCATGAGAAGGCTACATTTGCATAAATAAACCATTGCCATTTTACTATATCACACTAGGTTTTTTACCTTTCCTTAGACAATGAGCCCTGAGGTAACAAAAATGATAAACAAATTAAACAGCCCAGCATGATAACACATGACACATTTCTGACACTTAAATACTTTCTTATAAACCACTTGTCATATAAACTAAGTGTATGAATGAGTACTGGTCAAAAGGGTTTGCCAATACACTGCATCTTTAAAACCTGGAAATGTTGATTTCAACTTTCAGGCAGCTCTGCTCTCCAGTGTAATAATTAGCACTGTGTTATGACTGTTTAGCTGGTATGGCTAATCAACTATTAACAGGATTGATTTGAAGTTATTTTGGTGAGCAGAAGCTTTGAGTTTGATTTATATTAATTTTGAGGACATAAAATTCCCAATGTGTGCACTCTGAACAGCTCCCAGAAGTCTGTGAATCCCCACCTTAATTGCAAATCTTAAAATTAATTAATTTCAGTACAAATTGAAAATATCCAAATGGAGAATGGAGATGGGGTTTTGCTATTTATCATTTTCTAGTTTCAATAATCCAGTTTAGGATCAGAACTGTAGCAATACCTTGTGATTTAAGTGATGAGTGACCCTTTGTGAATATTCAGTACAGGGTTCCTGAAGTGGACAAGTTTCAACAGTCCAGAAAAAAAGAGGTTGTTTGGTTTGGGTGGGGTTTTTCTGTGTGTTTGTTTTTGTTTCTGTTTGTTTGTTTGTTTGTTTTGTTTATGATTGGTGACTATGGATACTGGGATTGGTTTGTCAAAGAGGAGAGGTCATGCTCATGGCCAAAACTATTTGTAAAAATATCTCCCTTCCAAACAGGTAAATGAATCTCTGTCCTTGCTAGCTGTGGTACTCCGCTATAGAAAGCATCCATCACATCTTTCTACAACTGGAAATGTGTACTTTTTTGAAGCCCATTAGACTTTGATACTTTTCCTTTGGCTAATTTCACCAACAAATTTCATTATCAAATATACATTTGCAGTAATACTTCTTAGAAACCCTTACCTCCCTGTCTCTTATTGACACATTTATAAGTACATAAAGACCTTTCAGTAATTCTGAATCTTTTCAGGGAAATGGAATTTACTTAATAGGACCATTACAGAAGCACAGAGATAGAGAGCTCCATATATTAATCAGGTCATTGCTGCTGTTGCTTCAAAAATAATTAATGTGTCAGAGGAATGTTTTCTACTCATGTAATCAACTGCTGCCTTTTTTGCTGAGAGGTGGCAATCCCCAGTAAAAACACAGTTATTATTTTGTACTGTACTTAACAAGGAAAACCTCTTTCTTATCACGTAGTTGTAGTATATCACTTATTGCGTATTTGCATTTGCCTTTTGATTTAAAGAAATCATACTTCATAATCTTTTATCTCAGCAAAAACTTTAAGATAAAGGGTTGTTCTAGCTCCATGTCTTACAAAGATGCTGCATTTTATTCAGAAAGCTATTTCAAGCATGTAATAATTTTTTTGTCCCTGTTAATTTTGCTGCAATAGTATGTGTCTTCCACACCAGTAAATCTGTCCATACAGATTTCCAGAAGCTCTAGTGATGATTTTACAGTTAGTGTCTGTACTTGAGTTTAAATGAAGAATTCAGTCTTTACCTTAAACAGAAAATGCAGTAAATAAAGCTTTGAGTGTGAAACTTTATCTGGAAAGCTGTTAAAATAAATCCATTATAATTTTTATGAATTAACATGAAATGAAAATGGAGTTTGAATAAAATCTCATGTCTAGTTTTAGACATTTTGCCAGACACAAGAGAATGACACTTTGAACTTCCCAAGCTGCATACACTTAGTGAATTCTTACTTCTTGAATATATTTTAATTTTTGTTTAGAATAAATTGCAACTTTACATATTGTTCCTTGTCCTCTTTGAAGTTGAAAGTGGTTGCAGATATTTTTCTGTGCTATAAAGAAGCTTAATTTTTCCTTATGGCTGGTGACTTATTGCTCTTGCTGGCACTGAAGTTGGAGGTGGCCCTCAGGTGATCTTTTGGAGAAGGAAGGTATGATGAGTGGTAACTGGAAGGACAGGTGAAAAAGGCATGGTTGTCCCTTAAAAATGAGGAAAAAAAGAAATCAAGATAAAAATAGTTTTTCTCTTGTAGACTTGTGGTCTGGAGGCACTGGAAAAAGTACATACAGCTTCTCCAGGGCAGGTGGGTATAGCTGAAAGAGATATAATAAACAACAAACAGTTAAATAAGTAGGTATTTAATACATGACACAACAGATAATTCTAACAACTTGTGATGTTGCTAATAATACAAATATACAGTGATGTACTAGAAACCTTTGTCACAGTAGTAAAAATGTACACTAGTCTCTATCATAAAAGGTAGAGGCTGAGAAGAGACACGCAGGTATATAGTTAGGTTAAGGAAATTACACTTATATCTTCTGTAAAGGATTTCAGTTTTCATGTGAGGGGATTTAACAATGTGATATTTTGTTAAACATTCTCTACATATGTAATTAAGTACGTGGAAATGAAAAATTACATTAAAAGAAAATGGTGCTGGTCTCTTCTTACCGGTAATTAGTGATAGAACAAGAGGGAATGGATTCAAGCTGCAACAGGGTAGGTTTAGACTGGACATTAGGGAAAAAATGTTCACTGAAAGAGTGGTCAGACACTGGAACAGGCTGCCCAGGGAGGTGATGGAGTCACCATCCCTGGATGTGTTTAAGGGTCATTTGGCTGTGATTTTGAGGGGTGTGGTTTAGGGGTGAACTTTGTAGAGTAGGGTTAATGGTTGGACTTAATGACCCCAAGGGTCTTTTCCAACCTGAATGATTCTATGAAAAAGAAAGTAAACTTTTGTTACATCACAGATTTTCTTGACATATTCTTTTAAAGCAGCTACATCAGACTTAAAATTCAAATGTATTTTGTACAGTTCTAATGCTCACAGGTTTTAATTATTCTATCACTATTCTGTATAAAGTAAATGGTAGAATTCTCACTTAATTTCTATCAATAGTACTATACTAGCATAAATGTTTTTATTAAAATGATCCATGAGTCCATGCTGGGATGAGTAGATTTTTATTGGATTAAATTAAAAGAGCCATAGAGTTCATTTCAATGGAGTCAGACCATGACACTGGTCATCACAAAGTTACTTAAGAAAACTAATTCCTGGGTGATGCATAGCTGATATACTGAACAGTTTTGAGGAAAACAGTATCCTGGAAATCTCACTGAAGGTCCAAGATATTTACAGATTATAAACCCCATGAAAGTGCAATGCCTCTGATGGTGAGCAAAGCATTGCTCACATTTTAGATTGATGAATTGCCATGTACAGGAATCCAGTTCCCCCAGCTCAGAAATGTTATTACATATGGTGCACATGCTGTAGTCTTCAGACATTTCATTTGCCAGTACTTAAAATACAATCCCTTTGGGTGGTTCTTGCCTCAATACATCTTGGCTTTGATACATGACAGCTGTTTTATGTAGCTAAAAATCTGGTTCCAGAGACCTTTTACTCAACTGGCTTGGCTTACCAGACTTTCTTACTGAGTGTTTAAGATTTTTTTTCCTTTTGATGAGAAGAGCAGGGAGTCTGAGATAACTGGCAGCTTTGTTGTCTGTGTTGAGTAATGGTAAATCGTGTGTGACTGTGCCAGTCCATGGTTCTTGGTCACCACATTCTTGTGGCTTTTAGTTGGCACTTAGCCAAATACATGAACTTTGCACAATTATTAAAATGATGAGTGCAGATGTTCTGTATAATTCAGGATCCAGTCTTGCTTCCATGGCTATCAATGAGAGCCTTCCTATTGAAAGGAATCTAGATGATTTTATGTGAAAATTTTCTGTACTCTGGAAATGTTAAATTTTAATGGGAAGTATTTTTATAAATCCTGTCTTTTTTCTATTCATTTGGTTTTGTTCCAAATAGATATTTTTGCCACACTTAGTCCAAAGAAGTGTGAGGATGTAGAGAAACATTGCAAAACACACTTTCCACCACTTGCATTTACCACTATTAGGATTTTGTAATGACTTGTATTTGGGCATTTTTACTCAATGTGTTTTTGCCTATGTTTCTAACAATCTCAAAGCACATAAATTAATCAGATCCTGTAATCTGTTCATATGCAGCTGCTAGGTTCAAAGAAGCACTGTGGCAAAACTGGATCATCTTATGCAGCATTCAGTTCTTTCTTAGATATTGGTAATTCCAGAATGTGTTAGTCTCTTAACCTGTCCTCTTAGCAGAGAGTGTTCACCATTCTCACTCTCTCTTGCTGTCACCAAAGCATGCACATCTACAGTCCCATATTTAAGAATGGTAGCTGACATAAAATGTAAAAAGGATTGTTCCTTTCAGTCATTATTTTTGCAGATTGGGTTGTCTGCAATTGTTTGCAAAAGAACTTTGTGATCTGTCAGCTAAAATTCTGCTATTTGAGCAATTCAGTATAGAGTCTCCTTTTTTTTTTAAATGTATGATGACTTGTGGGTTGCTGAATAAGCCATCTTCCTTGCTACTCCATTGCCTCCTAACTGATCCTCAAGTTGTTCCAAACTTTATGGAAGACGGAGATCTGAACTGAGTACAGGCGGGTTTAGCAGGAAGCCATATCACATCGTGCCAGGAGTGGGGCAATTTTCATAGTAAAAATTTTGTAGTTTGCATGGTGAATAGATGACAAGTAGCACAGCTCCAGAGTTGTGGGGTGTGCCTAGCTGTCAGGGAAAAGAAAAGAGAGCAGCTGACACCTCTAAAGCTTTATTCAACCTGTCCACACACACTGACAGGTAACTGTGACATATGCTTTGTGGCTGTCTGAATTCAAGCTTAGTTCTACAATTCTAATGCTAAAGAAATGTGTTTTACATTTCAGATTCTAGATACCAATTTTATGATCCAGTGTGGTGAATGTGAAATGCAAATCAGTAAGAGTTTGGCTTTTGTTTACTATCACTTCTACAGGAGAAAATTATTTATTTAATATGTCATAAAGTAAAATTCTGCATCCACAGGTAAGTTACCCATATCTTTAGAGATGAAAAATGGAACCAAACTACATGTCCTCTTTGCTCTACTAGAAACTGATGAAATAAAATTACAAAACAGCCCTCATCACCAGCAAAGAAATTATTAATAATCAGTTAGGCAAAGAGCAAAGTTGTGATTGAATGGCAAGCAACTAATATTTTGTTCTTGGGTTCCAGGATGAATATTAATTCATTAGGGTTGCATATTTTTACTAAAATTCAGGTTTTCTGAAACTGCTGAAGTTTTAAATAGTTTTTTTATTCATTACTACTGTAATTTTTCATTAATTTAATTGCTAAATGCAATGGTATCAGTTCCTCATGGCAGCTGTTCTGCAGAAACTGAAATGAAAGTTAACATCAGAAAAGTGTTATTAGGTTTAATTTTTACTAACATGCAAGCCAGACATAGAAATAGGGATGGATGACGGTGTGATAAAAGGGTATGGAGATGAAACTAAAGGTCAAGATGACACTCTTAGCTGATGCGGAGAAGCAGACAAGTCTGTCTGAAGCCTTGCAAAAAAAAGCATAAATGTATTCCTTGCAGAGCCCAGACCAGCACACAGGGAGCCCATCTGCCACCCAGAGAGCTCAGGGCTATGCCAACATGCAACTATTGGCACTCCCAAGAAGCTAAGAAAACCCTACTTTTCCTAGTTTACTCTAGTCACCTGTTTTGTGGTTACAATGCAGGGATAAAATTCATACTACTTTTTCTCTAGTTTAGAAAATGATGTGCCTACTAGAAAACTTTCCATGCCTTTTGGTAGTTATAGTTAGGAGATACTGTGGTCCACTGGAAGTTCTAGTATCAGCTTGTTTTATTGTGTTTATTAATGACAATGAATTTACAGTAATGCAACTGCTTGTTAATATTGCAATACTTAGCACCTGGTATCCCTTGAACTCAAACTGCTCTGCAAAGGAGACTGAACATTTTCTTTGACAGTTTATTAGAGGTGTAACTGGGGCAAAGAAAAGTTGAAAACATGTAATGTAAGGCTGCGTTCCGTTTGGAAAATTTTCTGAAACTGGTTCACTGCTTGATTAGAAGAATATATAAAAAAATTTGATACCTCCCATGAGAATGAGGTCTTAAAAATCAAGTGCATAGTTAAGTCAGCAGTTCTTACCTGTCACTGTGGTGCATTTCCAAATCCTGCTTGACTCACTGTGAGTTGCACCTGAATACAGCATCAGAAGAAGGGTTTATCTGCTTGCAATAAAAGTAACAGCTTGTTTCATAGCATAAATAAGGATTGTATGGTTTTATTACCTGCGCATCATGGTTCAGAGCTTGTAATGTCATACATATGGGTATTTGTTTAGTTATAAATTATAATCATGGCCTTCAGCTACATTAGCAGAAGGAACATTCTGTATATCTTTGTTTAGAAGGTACTGCTTCGATTGCATTTAATTGCATTCCCCTGCAGCTTTGCTTAAAGGTATATGCGATAAAGGAGCAAATATTGTACTAAACAAGAGCAGCTAATGAATGAAGGCAAAGTCTATTATAAACTGTGGTGTAAGTAGGCAGCTACCAAATTGAGATGGTTACTAATCAGGGCTATTTCTGTGTGTAGCATTGTAGTTTGTAAATCAGATGTGCTTAACCCAAATCTGCCCGTGCCACTTTATTTATGAATCAGTTCTAATTTCAAGTGGTCATGGATTGTAATAAATACTTCAGCAACATGTCCCTGCTTCTTGATGCCAGTTCAAGAAATAAGTCAGAAAGGAAATCAAGTGTGGAAAGTGAGAGGTGATTCTACACCATATTTGCACTGCTTTTTATTGAGAAAGTTCAATACTTAGAAAACTTGCAATGAGCTAGGGACATTCCAAGACTGCTCTGGCTTGCATTCACTTATGAATGAGATGATTGACGAGATGATGATTGATGAGATGCATTTATTCATTCATTAGATTTTTCAGTGGTAAAAAGTACACTGTATGGTGCACCTCAGTCTTTTCTTTCCCTTTTCTAGCAATCCCTTAGCCATCACCCTGTGCTAGAAACTGAAAGGGAGATAGGAAAGGGGTAGGGAATAGCTCTGTTACTTCCTTTGCTAGTCGAAAGAAGGTTCTTGCAATGATATCTCAAAGGCCTGTGTATCATCACAGCAGCTACCTTCCAGAGCTAAAAGATGTATAACTTTGTTAGCACAGAGCTACAACTAAACTAACTGCATCAAGAATTTACTGTGAAGTTGCTATGGGGTAAGGATGCTGGACAAAATGACCTGTTCACAGCTATTCTTACCCACCATAAACTAATTTTAAACTTCACAGATCATAAATGTAAGTGTTCTGTCATTGCTGCAGGAAAAGCTAGCACTTAATTTATTTCAATGTGTAGTTGGAACTAGTCAATATTGATTGGTAGGTCAAAGGGTTTGTAAACACAGATATTCTGTTTTAATAGGCATCTATTAATACAGTTTCATTTCCTAGTTCTTAAAAAAACCAAAATGTGTACAAAGCATACTCAAGTTAACTAAACAGGTTCTCTTTCCCAACCAATGCACCATTAATAAGTATCTCATTTTTTCTGACAGAGTTACACAAACCTTGACTGTTTTAATTATTAACTTAATTGCTTTTCACTTACAGGGTACACAGCCTTTTCCTGCTAAAGACTAATACACATTTCCTTGACAGGTAGAATAACCAGAAAGATTTGAAAAAGGAAGGAATGGACAATGCAAAGTGAAATGTGAAACCAAGGTAATATAGGAAAAGGACAAATCTTGAAAGATCCAAAATTTTGGTTCAATGTCCTTTGGACCAGTGTGAGCTGCTTATGAATGTGTATAGAGTCTGGCACAGCATAGCTCTTTTTTGAATGTACCCTGTAAATATTAACATGACATCAGAACTTAGTAGTGATAGGCAATAAAAATAATAATTATTACAACAATAACAAAAGCAGTAATAATAATAATAGTAATATACACATCAGGAAAATTAATTAAAATTTGGTAAGCTACATGACTTAAGCGTGATGGTTGTCTTGTACCTTTCAAATTCATTTATGAAATGTGCTAGAGTCTGTGGGTATGCATACATGTGACTGCACAAAATCAGTGTCACCTGAAGCCTGTGAGCTTGAAATTATTTTGTAGGAATGTATGAAATTTAGATTTGCCATAGGACATCCTTCTTTGACTCCTCTTGAATACACTGTGACAATGTCTCTACGGAAACATTGTAGCCACAGTGAGAATTGACAATCAATCTTAAAAATTAAAAACTACATTTGAAGAAGGGGTACAAACTTCAAAACCGTCTAGCAAGAGGTATAGTTTGAATTTTGGGTTGGTACTAACCTTAAGGGCTCACTTCAGTTGTTTGTTGTTGAATCTCTCTTCTGCTACCTGTTTTTCATATAGAATTGCCACCTTTGTTTTCTAGACTTTCAGCATCATTGAATACCCTTTTTTACCAATGCTGGTGCATACGGTCAGATTCATGACACTGATTAGGGCAGGTGATATCTACATTAACATATAACTTTTTATTTGACTCCGTAGTCTGATGTGCACAATCCATGTTGTGGGAGTGATAGATATAGATGTCAGAATCCTTGTTTCTTCTTTTGGTGAGTGCAGTTCTAGAGCAGATGAACAGCTCAGCAAGAGGGACAAAAATAGTGCCTGACAATGTCAGCACCATTGCTATGAAAAGCATCTATGGAAACAAGACAATTGTCAGTTTATTTTAATAACAAAATTCCTATTCCTATAGAACTCAGAAGTATTTGAGAGGTTTCTTGTTCCAGATCTGCTGTAGGTACAATGTTTAGAACTAATTACTATATGTGATAATGTTATCCCAGCTGTTCCTCTTAATCTAGATTGTAAATGGCTATTGTAGAAAATTTGAATGTATGAAGTTTCACACAAGTGCAGCCACACAAAGATCAGATTCTAAGAAACATAATTCTATTTTCTTAGTAAATTTTTGTTTACTTGATGGGACTGGCAGCTGAGGCAAAAGAATACATTCCTAAACAAAGTATGCATTCCTCCATTAATTCCTGTATATGTTGTGTGATAGCTAAATTATAGGTTTCAAAAATAATGTTTTTCTTCTCTAAATCAAATTTATAATTCATTAAAAAATATGTAGTTACACAGAAGCAGCACATAGTGTATCTGAAAATTTTCTTCTGTGGACTTGGATGCCATGTCAGTGCATGTTTGGGAAAAATAAAAGCTTCTTGATAAGGATGCACTGATGAATTGTTGTGGGAGCCTACCAACTACAGACATGATGAGTGGGAAGAGAACATCTGTGTATTTTAACGTTTCTCACAAGGTATTCACATATAACGCGATACTCTTTAGGTTCTAATTTAAAGAGTATCTTCAACAACATTAGGACTATTAAAAAGCTTTTTCAAAGCATTTAATAGAATCATAGAATCATTCAGGTTGGAAAAGACCCTTGGGGTCATTAAGTCCAACCATTAACCCTACTCTATAAAGTTCACCCCTAAACCATGGTCCCTCAAAACCACATCCAAGCACCCATTAAACACATCCAGGGATGATGACTCAATCACCTCCCTGGGCAGCCTGTTCCAGTGTCTGACCACTCTTTCAGTGAACATTTTTTTCCCTAATGTCCAGTCTAAACCTACCCTGTTGCAGCTTGAATCCATTCCCTCTTGTTCTATCACTAATTACCCGTGAGAAGAGACTAGGACCAACCTCTCTACAATGTCCTTTCAGGTAGTTGTAGAGAGTGATGAGTTCTCCCCTCAGCCTCCTCTTCCTCAGACTAAACAGTCCCAGTTCATTTAATTGCTCTTCGTAAGATTTATTGTCCAGGACCTTCACCAGATTTGTTGCCTCCTCTGTACTTGCTCCAGCATCCTGATATGTCTCTTGGATTGAGGTGCCTAAAACAGGTTGCAATACTCAAGATGTGGCCTCACCAGTGCTGAGTCCAAAGGGACAATCACCTCCCTACTTCTGCTGCTCACACTATTTCTAATACAAGCCAGGATGCCACTGGCTTTCTTGGCCACCTGCACACACTGCTCACTCATATTCATCCTCTTGTAAATTAAAACTCCCAGGTCCTTTTCTACCAGACAGCTTTCCAGCCACACTTCCCCAGGCCTATATGATGATGATCATGAGGCTGGATGTGCAGGGAACAGCTGGTACCACTGTTAATGACTGAGGCAAATTAGGCATTGAGCACCTCAGCCTTTTCCTCATCCTTTGTTACTGTGTTTCCCTTTGCATCCAATAAAGAAGGGAAATTCTCTCTAATCCTCCTTTTGTTGTTAATGAACTTTTAGAAACTTTTTTTGTTATCCTTAATATTTTTATTATTTCTTTTATTAACAAAGATCATTATTTGATCCATTCTGGTTTTGATACTATGTGTCTTTTTCTGTACAAGGACATTCCTTTCTGTTCAGACATCCTATTCCTTTCCTCATTATTGCCACTGCATTGCTGTCAAGATCTTTAAGATCTTGAGAGTGTTAGCCAGCAAGTGGCACTTGCACAAGCATGCCTTTTGTATGTATTTACTGCACTTCCTTAGGCAAACATACTTCTTTTTTCCATGCTAAACACAATCTATAAAAGAGATAGTAAGGCATTCACATCTGGAGAGTGTGCTTGACCCACCAGATATATCTTCATTGCTAGGACTTTTGGGAGCGCAGAATCAACATGTTGCAAGAAATCATCCTTTAGTCTTAGCACTGCATTTAGAAAAGTAGCTGAATATTCTTTGAGCTGGAGTAGAACTTCTCCAGATGATAAATTTGGCTCTAAAACAACATCACAACTTACAATGTGGTATGCAAAACAGTTTTGTACATCTTCAGTCTAGTGGAAAACTTGACCTGAATGCAACAGACTGTCAGAATTGGCACAGATGTTGAAAACTCTTACAAGAAAAGTGAACAGTTAAGGAGGCAGATGTTTAGATCATATAGGAATGTTAAAAAAGAGGGTTGCTATGTGGCAAGTGATGAGCATCAGTTCTCTATCAGTTAAGCACTGTGTTAACCTGATAGGTTAAACAAACATGGCAGCTCAGAAAAAGTTACCTAAAGCTGATTGAAACTTTCTTGCATAGTCATGGAAGTGCATCTGAACTCCACATTTTAGGTTAATTAAACTTGAACATTTCTTTTTCATTCACTGAGATGAAAAATATGTGTAAAATGTTTTGTGTTTTCCTTAGAATTACTATGCAATCCAGAACTTTCCTCTTTGTCAGATGAAAGTTCAAAGGACTGGGGAGAATCTGAGAAAGATACTGTCTAGTGAAGTTCAGTGATGAGATTCCTCTTTGTGAGGTTTCTCTTCTTACATCTCTAGATGATGTATCTATCCTTTAAATACTGTGAAGTGATATCTGCATCCTAAAAAATGAAAAAATAGATGGTGCATTCATTTAGGAAGAGCCTACCAGCCCACACTCTGTGTTTCAAGACATGATTTGATTTACCATATTACATTGATTCTATTGTATTGCTAATTTGTCTATAAGTAGTAGTTCAACCAAGCTTCCTCAAAAGTGAGTCCAATACATTCTTACTGGTTGTTGTGGGTTTGCTAAACAAATACTGGAAGTGACCAACTTATCTGTGGTCAGCATATTTTTCTCCCTGGTTATGATGAGCATTGTCATGTTCTGTCTTGATCCATAAACCCCCTTG